>OY856188.1:139719886-139899734 GCA_963693315.1 Diogma glabrata | reverse complement strand
AAAACGATCTATTCCAATTTATTCCTTGAGTTTCAAGATAAAGGAAAAAAAATTTTTTTGAGATCATTTGTTAATCTTGGACTTTTTTTTCACAAAAACTATAGCTAAACAGAATTCATCTCCACGAAGACCTTGCGTTTGGAAATCTCTTATATGTTCTATAAACCTAACCTAACATTTACACAAATTTTTGAGTTTTTAGTTTTTCAAAGACTAAACATAATCTTTTGACAACCATCATCATGAAAAAAATGTAAAAAGAAGAATTACCAGAGTTGAAGTTATTTTAATTGTCCTTTCGTTGTGTTTATGAGTTATTTTGGGAAATTTATTGTCGTTGAGTTTACTTGGAGATTCAATTTTAATTACACGTATGGGCGACATAACATATTTACAAACACGGTGATTTGATTGTTTATTAGTTTCCTTAGGTGTTTGCAATTAATTTGTTTGAAATGTAAAACATATATTAGGTAGTAAAGTTAAGCACAACTTAACTTTTAAATCAATTTAAATCAATCAATCAATTTAAAAATTTTAAAAAGTAGAATAGATTCTTTTTGAACCAATAACACATTTATAGGACACATTTATAAGTTATCAGTATCACAATTTATAATTTAAAATTATATGGATAACCTGGTAAAAATGGTTTCTAAGTGATTTATCGTTGAAAACATTGTGATGGTTTGTTTAAGTTTTTAAGCCCCCCTAGCTATGCTTCTGTATAAATGTTCTACAAACATATTAGTAACTAAACGTTTTTGGTTCTGAATTCTTTGAACCTTAACCGATGAACTTGAAATTTGCTGAATAATTAAGGGATGACTCAAAAACTAAAGGTGACATAGCGATGATTTGCGCTTTTACCCTGGGGGTAAATGCCACCCCTTCCCAGGGGTGGAATTTTTTTTCACTCAAAATAACCCCGAAAATAGAAAAAGAGACATATTTTAAGTGAAAATATTCTAAAACAATTTTTTTATAGATCGATATTTTTCGAGTTATTCGAGCTATTTCACACAACTGAAAAACTAACCATTCTATCAAAAAAGTTGAAATTAACAAAAATCAAGTTTAAAACGAAAAAGAGATTAGTTTTGTAGGAGTTTTGTAAGGCCAAAACGAAGCCAGTTATAGCTCATTGAAGAAAATTATATTTTTTAATAACTTTGTTCGAAGTATTCAACGTTAAAAAATGGAAAGCGTTGCATTTTTCGGAGAAATCTTCTAAAATATTTTTATGATGCTTAGCAATACCTTTCAGTTAAGCTTTGAAAAATTTAAAACGATTCGAACAAGGCACTGAAAAGAAAGTTTCGAATTCATCCAAAACACGTAAAACAAGAAGTTGAGTTTTTATCTGAGAAACTTCCAACCGTACCTTTGAATTGAAAAATTACAAAGCCTACCTTTTTTGCACTATCTTCAATTTAAGAGCATAGGGCGTCTACTAGACTGGACCTCCTTACTCTGTTGGGAACAAACGAATTTAACTATCCCGATGTATTGCCATTATATTTCGCTTCAGCTAGTAGAGTTTTATTCCACGTCATTGGCGGTCATCCAGCTTTTCTTTAACCTTCTGGATTCCACATAGAGAGTGCCATATGTCCAGACATATGAGAAAGCATACGACCGCTAGAAACTAAACGATATTAAATCGTTTTTTATTTTGTTTTCCCGTCTCCGCTTAGCATATATAGTCGTTTGACACCAAAATTTTTCAGAAATTCCAAGATGACGCACATTGCAAGAGGTAGATTTTTATATGAAATCTACCTAAAATCAAGGCGTTGTCACATTCTAATCACTGGTCAGTGGTCGAATCTATAACATGCACCAAATTTGGAATAAGGTTAACTCGACGGGTGAACAAAATGCAAAATACTGTTAAAAGCAAAAAATTTTAGTTTTGTTTATTATTGTTTTTCCTATTCTTATAATTTTCATTACATAAATGTTATTTAATACTAAATACTATTTAATAATAAATGTTATTTAATAAACTCAAAATTATAAACAAAATATATAAACTATTTTCTTTAAAAACATCCTCCATAATTATCACGCTAACTTTTATTATCGGCATTCGAGCTATCGTCTAAATTAGCGCGTTAATCACTTATTACGCTAAAATTATCGGGTTAAAATTATGCCGCTAAAATTAACACAATAAAATTATAGCGCTAAAATTATGGCCATAAAATTATCGCGCTAACATATAAATGCGATAAATTGTGGCTACACTTGCGTTTATTTTCAATTATCGCGTTAATTATTGCGATAACACGCAGGTGTGGCCCCAGCATTAGCGTCATAATTTTAACGCGATAATTTTAGCGTAATAAGTGATTAACGCGCTAATTTAGACGATAGCTCGAATGCCGATAATAAAAGTTAGCGTGATAATTATGGAGGATGTTTTTAAAGGAAATAATTTATGTATTTTGTTTATAATTTTGAGTTTATTTTAAAGGTATTAAATAACATTTATGTAATGAAAATTAAAAAAATAGGAAAAACAATAATAAACAAAACTAAATTTTTTTGCTTTTAACAGTATTTTGTATTTTGTTCACCCGTCGAGTTAACCTTATTCCAAATTCGGTGCATGTTATAGATTCGACCACTGATTATTGATTAGAATGTAACAACACCTTGATTTTAGGTAGATTTCATATAAAAATCTACCTATTGCAATGTGCGTCATCTCGGAATTTCTGAAAAATTTTGGTGTCAAACGACTATATATGCTAAGCGGAGACGGGAAAACAAAATAAAAAACGATTTAATATCGTTTAATTTCTAGCGGTCGTGTGCTTTCTCATATGTCTGGACATATGGCACTCTCTATGTGGAATCCAGAAGGTTAAAGAAAAGTTGGACGACCGCCAATGACGTGGAATAAAACTCTACTGGCTGAAGCGAAACATAATGGCAATACATCGGGATAACTAAGGGCGTTTGTTCCCAACAGAGTAAGGAGGTCCAGTCTAGTAGAGGCCCTATTCTGCTAAATTGAAGATAATACAAAAAAAGGTAGGCTTTGTAATTTTTCAATTCAAAGGTACGGTTGGAAGTATCCCAGATAAAAACTCCACTTCTTATTTTACGTGTTTTGGATGAATTCGAAACTTTCTTTTCAGTGCCTTGTTCGAATCGTTTTAAATTTTTCATAGCTGAACTGAAAGGTATTGCTAAGCATCATAAAAATATTTTAGAAGATTTCTCCGAAAAATGCAACGTTTTCCATTTTTTAACGTTGAATACTTCGAACCAAGTTATTAAAAAAATATAATTCTCTTCAATGTGCTATAACTGCCTTCGTTTTGGACTTACAAAACTCCTAAACTAATCTCTTTTTCGTTTTAAGCATGATTTTGGTTAATTTCAACTTTTTTGATAGAATTGTTAGTTTTTCAGTTATGTGTGAAAAACCGTCAAAAAACATGCTTATTTGAACGAAAAATGCAAGTTTTCAATTGCGAATAACTCGAAAAATATCGATCTATGGAATAATCGTTTTGGAATATTTTCACTTAAAATGAGTCTCTTTATCTATTTTCGGGGTTATTTTGAGTGAAAAAAAATTCCACCCCTGGGAAGGGGTGGCATTTACCCCCACGGTAAAAGCGCAAATCATCGCTACGTCACCTTTAATTTTTTAGTCATCCCTTAACTATTCAGCAAATTTCAAGTTAATCGGTCAAGGTCCAAAGAATTCAGACCCAAAAACGTTTAGGTAAGAGAAGCGCAACTAGGGGGGGGGGGGCGGGGGCGGTCTGCAAAAACTTAAACAAATCATCACAATGTTTTCAACGATAAATCACTTAGAAGCCATCTTAACCTGGTTATCCATATAATTTTAAATTATAAATTGTGATAACTTATAGATGAGTCCAATAAATGTTTATTAGTTCAAAAAAAATCTATTCTACTTTAAAAAATTTTTAAAAGTTAATTAATTAATTAATTAATTTAAAAGTTAATTTTTGCTTAACTTTACTACCTAATATATGTTTTACATTTCAAACACATTAATTGCAAACACCTAAGGAAACTAATAAACAATCAAATCACCGTGTTTGAAAATGTGTTATGTCGCCCATACGTGTAATTTAAATCGAATCTCCAAGTAAACTCATCGACGATAAATTTCCCAAAATAACTCATAAACACAACAAAACACAACGAAAGGACAATTAAAATAAATTCAACTCTGTTTAGATATGTATTACAAAACTAACACGAAACATCAGTACGTTGTTCGAAAATTATGACAGATTATATACCTACTAACATAATTTAGTGAAAAGATTATACAATCAGCAAACTACTCAGAAGCCTCTCCATTTAGCGTTCCGAGAAAATATTTCAAAATCACAAATTCATATTTCTTTCAATATTCCAAAAATATTGTAAAATAAAAAATTCAAACTTTTTTCAAACAAAATTCTACTATTACAAATCACAGATTAAACTTTTTTCAAAAATTCTAAAAATATTGCAAAAATTATAACAAAATCGAAAATTGTAACTTTTTCCAAAATTATAAAAATTATAATAAAATCAAAAATTTTAAATTTTCCAAATTTCCAAAAATATTTTAAAAAGTCTTACAAAATCAAAAATTGAAACTTTTTCCAAAATTAGAATTAGAATAAAATCAAAAATTTAAACTTTTTCTAGATTCTAATAATTTTCCCAAAATTCTTAAAAATTCAAAAATTGAAACTTTTCAAAATTCTAAAAATATATATAAAATTAAAAAATCTTTTTTTTCAAAATTCTTAAAATATTTCAAAAATTGGAATAAAATCAAATATTTAAACTTTTTCTAAATTTTAATAATATTCCAAAAATTCTTAAAAATTCAAAAACTCAAACTTTTTCCATAACTCTAAAAATATTAAACAAATAAATTGTAAAAAATTTTAAAATGTCCATGTCCAATTTCACTTTCAATTACATTTTCAGCAAACTATTCAAAAACCTTCAATTTAGCGATTCGAGAAAATATCACAAAATCACATATTCATATTTCTTTCAAAATTCCAAAAATATTGTAAAAATTATTACAAAATCAAACTTCTTTTAAAATTCTAAAAACATTCCAAAAATTATTACAAAATCAAAAATTATAAAACTTTTTCCAAAATTCTAAAAATATTACAAAATCAAAAATACAAACATTTTTCAAAATTCCAAAAATATTTCAAAAACTAAAACAAATTAAAAAATTTCCATGTCCAATTTCATTTTCAATTACATTTACGTCATAAAAAGAGCTACATTTTTTTTCCAAGAAATGGGCTAAAATAATAAATGAAATCATTTTTTGACACGCTTTACATTATTTTTTTGACAAACCTCACAATGCCATAATTCTGTATAATAATAATAAATTTTCATGTCAAGCAAATTATTAATTTTATTTTTTGAATTGGGTAAAAAAATAAATAAAATCTTTCTTTTGACACACTTGACAACATTTTTTTGCCACAATTCTCTATAATAATAATAAAATTTCATTTCAAACAAAATTTTAATTTAATTTTTTTCCAAAAAATTGGGTAAACATATAAATAAAAATCTTTCTTTTGACACACTTGACAACATTTTTTTGACAAACTTATAATACAAAAATCTAGATTTTGGTCTCACATACTAATCCCGACCATCAAGATTTCTCCAAATTCAATGTTCCTACTCGTAATCACTTAAAATGAAAGTTTTTTAAGCAAAAAATATACAAATTTCCTTGTTTTGACACACTTGACGATTTTTTGACACACTTCCGGTACAGCTATCGAACACATCGTCCTTTCGGCTCTTCCCATTGAGTAAACATAATTTTAGAAAAAAAACTTTTCAAATCCGTCCAGCGGCTTTCTAGATTTCGTATGTTGTGACGGCCGGCCTACAGACAGACATACATTTTTTTTTTGCTTTTTTAGAATCAGTAGGTCCTCAAACGTCGAGAAATGCCAAAAAAGTGGGGGTTAGAATTTCACTTTGAGCTCATGAATGTAATACTTAGGTCTTTCAGACCGAAGTAATATAAAATAAACAACAAACTTGTTTTGTTTTTCTTGCTATCTTTGATGCATTTACTTCAATATGGCGATACAACCTATTGTAGGAAAACTAGAAATTAACGAAATATTTTGCAGTCGTGGATAAAATAGCATCTTGAATTCGCTTAGGATGATGGCAATTCTTCACTCGGATGATTCCCTCTACTTGCTACGCTCGTTCCGGGAAACTTCATCTTCGTGAAGAATTGCCTTCATTTTAAGCTCATACAAGAATCTACTATTCCTCTATTATTTTCCTGTGAATTACAGTTATGGTTAATTAATTTCAAAATTTGATCATGGTTAACCGAATGCAAACATTTAATTAATACTGAAAAAAAAATTTACCGTATTCCTTTTCTATGCATTTTTATCATCATCCACTTCTTTTGAGCTTGGGTTTTTGTTTATTTAAATTATAGTATAATAAATTTATTAAATAATTATTGACAGTCATATAATGCACCATAGTAGCAGCTTCAACTTCCATCTTAAAACAACTTTTATAAAACACACGATTTTCAATGCGCGGTCAACACAGGTGTAGCCACAACTAAATTAATTTATTAGCGCGCTAGTGTTTTAGCGCAATAATTTGTTAGCGCCAGAATTTTATGGCGATAAATTGTTATGCGATAATGTTAGCGCGATATTTTACTAGCGCGCTAATTACTGCGTAACTTAATGCTTTAATTATAGCGATAATATATGATAGACGATAACGCAGGTGTGGCCCCAGCATTACAGTTAGCCATTGTCATATGGCATATTTTATTATATGATGATATAATTATAAATTATTGTTCAGTGTTCTCCATTTAAAAAAAACAAACATTTTTGCGTCTGTCATATATGCCAAATAATTATTTTGTACAGTTGAAGAACTGTAAAAGAAAAAATGGATAGGTTCAAACATTTGTTGTTGTAAATTCTGCATTTCCATAAAGAGTTCTTGTAACTGTTTACAAAGCTATACAACAAGTTGAAGACTGTTATTGAAGGACTTGTTAAAATGAGAGCAAGTACAACATTTTCAATTGTCTTTCAGACAAAAACGAATAAACATGTTATTTTAACTTGCTACTTTAAAATGAAATTCAATCGTTAGAAGAGAAACATTGAGTAAAGAAATATGAAGTAAAAATAATAATAGTCCTATCATAGTTTCTGAACTGGTAAATTTTAAACTATTTAAGTTTAATGATGCTTGTAAATCAAAGAAGTTTAAAATTTCAAGTTTCAAAAATTGAAGATCAGCTAAGTGCCGTTTTTGTTTGGTTTATCGAAGTTTGTAATTAGTTTGGTTAAACGTGAAAATTTCTTTTGGAATACCAACAATATATAACACATTAAATATGACTTTTGTATTCCACTAGAGTAAACTAGAGTTTTGATTATGATATAATCAAAAGTATTTTCTTGGTATTAAGGAAGCAGTGAAGTCAATGCTCTATTGCATAATTTTTATCTATACAATAATCTGTCTAATACAATAATCCATGTAATTGTAGGTACATATTTAAAGATCCTTTTATTTGCTTAAGCGGTTATTGAATACATAACTGGTTATCTGATTAGGTAGGTTAAATATACATATAATGATAAGAAACTTTTCAATCGAAGTGTTTTCATATCAAATACTGAAACTTTTATTATATCGTGACATTGAAGAACTTGGTTTTGCTCAAAATACAATTTCGATTTATATTTTTTATTTTTTATGGTATTTTTACTTCACCACAATTTTAAATTGTGTGAAATAATGCAATCTATCGAGAAAAAAAAATGTTACATACCTCAAATTTTGTTTTTTCTTTTGTTTTGGACCCTCCTCTATCTAAATAGCCAACAAAAATTTGGTGTACGTCTGTGTGTGTGTGGGTGGGTCAACCGGTGGGCTGGGTGCGTGACATTCCTTCGTGGGATCTTGATGAAACTTTGGCAAATGATCCAGGCTCACTTGATAATGGAAGATCTGGATTCATTTCAAATTTGGACATCATCGCGTGGTGTCTCCAGAATACCCCTAAGTTTAAATCTTCGATAACTTCTAATTCCGGCTTATGATCTTATGAAAATTTGGCATATAAAGTTTTAGTACTGTTTCCAATATTTATGCATACCAACTTCCGGTTTGTCATTTCCGGTTAAAAAGTATTTTTTCAGGGGCTTATCCCTACTGTAGCCTACAATTACCGATCGATTTTCATGAAACGTTGGAAAAAGCTTTTAAGTAACATGAGCAAGATTTTGTCAGCTTTTGGAGTACATTAGATAAAGGGTTGGGAGGTCCACCATACAACAGGTGGTTTGTTCCATTATATTTTTTATGTTTGTTGAGAGCATACAGCATTCGTTCGTGAATGAATTTTGATGACACTTTGGAAAAAGATGCAAATATGTATGGCAAGAGACTGATTGATGTTTTGAGTGATATTGAACAAAGTGGTGGGGGGGTCCTGGGCCTGGGAGCACCTGTTATTTTGAATGCTCAATTACATCTGTACCTGATAATCGACTAAGATGAGTTTTGGTACATAAACATTTAATACGGTCACAACCGCTCTGCATCCCAATTTTCGGCTTTTCACTTCCAGTATTTGTTGAAGTTTTTTCAGTGTCTTTATGCACACTACAGCCTACAATAATGAAGTGATTATGATGAAACTCATGGAAAAGGTTTCAATTAGTGTGAGAAGATAGTTATTATCTTTTGGAACACATGTATCAAAGTGGCGGTTTGTCTACCATACAACTGCTGACTTTTCACACTTTGTTTTTAAAGTTTGTTGGGAGCATACAGACTTTACTCATTATTCAAATTTAATGACACTTTGACACTTTGACAGTTTTTGGACAGTAGTGGGATAAGTGGTGGGGGGCTTCCCGAACACCTGTTTATTGTGTTACCATTTTTTCAACGTTTGTTGGAAGCATACAACATTCGTTCGTGAATGTATTTTTATTGACCCTTTGGAAAAAGATGCAAATAAATATGGCAAGGAACTGATTATTTTTTGAGCGATAGTGAACAATATGGTAAGGGGTCCTTCGAGCACCTGTTTTTTTGAAAGCTCAATAACATCTGTACCTGAAAATCGAATTGGATAAAACTTGGTACATAAACATTTAATACGGTTCACAAGAGTTCTGCATCCCAACTTTTGGCTTGTTACTTCCGGTAAAATTTTTTTTTACTTTTTCTCGTAGAACAGAAATTATGTTTGTTGGGATACTACTGCTTTCTTTAATACTTTAATAATTAGAACTGCGCGAAATCTATAGCATTGGTTAACTTTTTATTAAAGAGTTTTATGGATATTAGCTCACTATATATCCAGAACACTATGTTTTCAGAGCTGTGGTGAAGTCAGCCTATTCATCAGCGTCGCAATATTTTTTTAAACGTGATATTGCGTCTGCCGATGCAATCTCAGTTTGAAACTGAACGTCCATTACAGAAAGTCTATATAGACACTTTAGGACCATATTCATATCAATATTGATTGCTCTTGATAATTTATCCAAATTGGTGTTACCCAAAAGTATTCAGAACGCAACGTCAATTAAATTCATCAAGTGATTTTGCTTTCTTCCTAAAGATGTGTATTTTTAACATATGGAACAATGGCTTAGTAAATCATTTCAGAACCTATTAACTGATTACAATATTCAACATATTATAACTGGAGTAATACTGTCCTTAGAGTAACGCTTCAGAAAGAGTGAATAGATTGGTTCTTTTACGGTAATTCGAGCTTATGTGAAGGGTCAACATACTACTCATCTGATTCTCATGTGAGGGAAAATAGTATCTGCTTTGCGTTTAGCTGTGCATAACGCAAAACAATAATCTCCGTATTATGTTCTGTTTGGTCAGTTTCGATGAACCAATTATTAGAGAACCGATTCATTGAGACCATCTAGCCACACTCAGATTTCGCGTTCAGGAAAATTTAAACACTGCCTTTGAGAAATCTAAACAACACCATAACCTGCGAATTCGTTTGAGAACTTTTTTCAACAACAACGTATCTTGGTACGATAAAATCACCTGAGTGACGATTTTTAAAATTCTCGGCCAAGCTGGCATCTTAATTTTTGGCAGTTGTAATAGAGGCTAAAGATGGTAATATACATTATTAATGCAAAAATCTGGACAGCAAAAAGGGGGGACATACCTTGCCAAGAAAATAAATTGGGACATACCTTGCCAAGAAAATAAACCTGTGATGTTATCCTACTCTGATCCGTGAAATTTTCTTGTCCGAAATTTGTGCTCTCTCAGCATCACTGGTTTAGATCAGGTATCGGTCAGTGCTTATGGACATATCATGTAATGTGGAGCCTGGTGTTTCGTGACAACCTCGTGAGGGGTTTGACGTGCGCTGGGGTCAGCTTACGTTGGGTTTATCGGGATTGTTTGATTCTTGGTTTCAGATAATCTTTGTTAGCTACGCTACTTTGCTTGAGATGGTTATACCTATTATCGTTCTTCTAGATTAACTAGCAAATGGTCATACTGTCCACCTCATCGTTTTCATGTAATACGGCTATGTAACGAAAAAAATTTAACAGTGTAGAGCATTGGCGCACACAGCAAAAGTTTTAGGGGGCGATCCAACGAATTTTTTTTTAATAAAAAGTTCTGTGTAGAAATTACAACAACACACAAAGATACCTTTTAAGACCTCGGTCCCACAACAACATGCGTGTTGAGGTGTTGATGAACGCTTTTTAAACCTTTGTGAATTGTACGCTCCCGGGACTGTTGATTCGGATTAAGCATTTCATTTGTACGATGTAGATCGGTTTCGATGGGTTGTTGATCTTTTGTTTCAAAAAACGTTTTGGCTGTCAGATTTGTCTTCCAAAATTTTTTATATGTGTGCATCAGTGATGCTAGACTTTAAAAAATAATTTTCCCGTTGCCGTATCAAAACTTTCCGATTTTCACCGTTGGTTTTAGGAAAAACTTCCCATCAAGCTGTCAATTAAAAAAAATATGCATATATATATATATATATATATATATATATATATATATATATATATATATATATATATATATATATATATATATATATATATATATATATATATATATATATATATATATATATGTATATATATATATATATATATATATATATATATATATATATATATATATATATATATATATATATATACATATATATATATATATATATATATATATATATATATATATATATATATATATATATATATATATATATATATATATATATATATATATATATATATATATATATATATATATATATTTGTCCATACTATTTATATGCCAAGTTTCAGGAAAATCAAATATATATATATATATATATATATATATATATATATATATATATATATATATATATATATATATATATTTGATTTTCCTGAAACTTGGCATATAAGTAGTATGGACAAAATCAAAAATGCGACTTATTTTAAAATTTTTTTAAGGTGCATAGTTTGAGCATAGGGGGCACCCCAACATGCATGAAAAATGAAAATTCTGCTCAAGAACGGCTATGCCGATTTCATCAAACTTTTTTTTGTTTGATAGATGATTAATTAACCGTTTGAAAAAAAATTGCTTTATTGTTTTTATAATAAATTTTTAAATAAAATATTAAAAAAAACTTTTTTAAACATGGCGTGGATCCAAGATCAATTGGAATTTAATTAATTTTTTTTCTCAAAATAGTTCTATCCTTATTCTAAAATATCTCAAATTTACAAAGAGGGTAAAATTCTTGTTCTTGAGATATTTAATTTTAAAGATTTTTAGTACGGCTGAAATTCTTATTTTTCTTCATTTTTTCAAACAACTTCCATTAACAAAAAATTTTAAAATCAATTAAATTTTAACTTTTTTTATTTTTTAAATATAGTTCTAACCTTCCTTTAAAATATATCAAATTTACAAAGAGGCAATAATTCGTGTTCTTGAGATATTTAATTTTAAAGATTTTTAGTCATTCTAGAATTCTAATTGTTCATTATTTTTTCGAACACTTTTTATCATCAAAAAATTTTAAGCACTGAAGTTCGAGAAAATAATGAACAATTAGAATTTTAATCGGACTAAAAATCTTTAAAATTAAATATCTCAAGAACAAGAATTAACATCTCTTTGTAAATTTGATATATTTTAAGGGAAGGTTAGAACTATATTTAAAAAATAAAAAAAATTAAAATTTAATTGATTTTAAAATTTTTTGTTAATGGAAGTTGTTTGAAAAAATGAAGAAAAATAAGAATTTCAGCCGTACTAAAAATCTTTAAAATTAAATATCTCAAGAACTAGAATTTTACCCTCTTTGTAAATTTGAGATATTTTAGAATAAGGATAGAACTATTTTCAGAAAAAAAATTAATTAAATTCCAATTGATCTTTGACCCTAGCGCCATCTTTAAAAAAGTTTTTTTAATATTTTTATTTAAAAATTTATTATAAAAACAATAAATTAATTCTTTTTCAAACGACTAATTAATCATCTATCAAACAGAAAAAAGTTTGATGAAATCGGTGTAGCCATTCTTGAGCAATTTAATTTCAAAGTTACATCGGATTGGCAGAATTTTCATTTTTCATGCATGTTGGGGTGCCCCTTATGCTCAGACTATGCACTTCAAAAAAATTTTAAAATAAGTAGTATTTTTGATTTCGTCCATACTACTTATATGCCAAGTTGTAGGAAAATCAAAAATGGTCAAGTTTTCACAACTCTGTCTAGAACACGTTTTTCATCTATATGGAAAAAACTTCAAAAACCACCACTATAACAATATTTGTTTCGATTCTTCATACACCTTGTGAAATAAGATAGTATTCCTATGAAATAGAGATTAAATCTATCAAAATTGCGAAAGACGTTTTTAAAAAAAAAAAAATAGAACCGACTTAAAAAAAAAACAAAAGAGGCACAAAAAAGTAAATAAAAAATAACTCAATTGTTGCTTTTAGAAACAAAAATACGTTACATTTTGATTAATTTAATTTATTTATACCTTACTATAGACAAAAAAATTACACTGTTATACAAAGTTACTATATTAAAATAGCTACTTTTTATTATAATTATTATAGTTATTATAGTTGTTATAATAGTTATTATATTTTAAAAGTTATTTGTAGTACAAAACTGTTGGAAATCGGTGTCAAGCCCGAGACATATTAGTCGGTTTTTCGTCAATGTGGCACCGACTTCCAACAGTTTTGTACTACAAGTAGCTTTTAAAATATAATAACTATTATAACAACTATAATAATTATAATAAAAAGTAACTATTTTAAAATAGTAACTTTGTATAAAAGCGTAATTTTTTTGTCTATAGTAAGGTATAATTAAATTAAATTAAACAAAATGTAACGTATTTTTGTTTCTAAAAGCAACAATTGAGTTATTTTTCACTTTTTTGTGCCTCTTTTGTTTTTTTTTGAAGTCGGTTCTATATTTTTTTTAAAAAGTTTTTTTATTTTTTTATTTTTAGTGTAGTCATAAAGCAAATGTCGGCTAGAAAACGTTCTAAAAGTAATAACTTCAAATGCCCGAAAAACTTTCATCAGTGACAATCTATTAATGATAGTTTTGCGATTTTTTGCACAAACGGCATACATATTTCCCGTGATAGAAAATTATTTACGATAACCTTGACAAGTAAGGCAATATAATACTGCCCAAAACATCCAAACAGATTAATATGTTATGACGAAATCAGCGAAAATGCATTAAAAATATGGTTTTTCCTAATTTTCTGAATAACGGATTTTTTCACATCATAGAAAAAATTATGGGACCCTCTCGGAATGAACCCAAATAGAATGAAATTTATATCATTCAAATCGAACGAGCCGCTTTTGAGAAATCGGTGTACATACATAAAAAAAAAGCCTACAGTGAAACACAGAACCTCCTTCTTTTTTGAAGTCGGTTAATAAAATAAAAGAAGTAAATATGCCTTGATTTCAAGGTTTGCAAAAAATGTTTAAATTGCAATACCTCTTTTCCGATACGTATAATCGAAATAATGATACGAAACATCTCAATTTTTTAATATGTTCAAAATGCATCGATTCATAGAGAGGTGCCATCTTGTACCATAGTTGCAGGTGATTTTATTTTTTGTGTCGTAGTGTGAAAATATTCCTGAAACTCAGAAATATGTTATTGCTTGTGGGATTTTCGAAACTTTTTTTTCTATTTCCGTAAGAAATATCAGAACATTAACATCTGAAATTTGAAATTTCATCGATTCAGATATTTTAGATAGAACGGAGAGCACGGGTATTGCGGTCTATAATTTGAAATATCATTTGTTTCGGTTTGGGGATGGGCTGGAAATTGGCTAACTTCCAGCACGAACGATAAATATCAGGTATATAGGATTTGTAGAAAATTTTGGTAGGAGAAAATGTAAATTTTGGTTCTTTTGAAAATGTAGTTAGAATAATAGGAGGAATGATGTTTAGAACGGAGATTTTGCTGGTAGTTAACCCCCTTAAGATTTTTTTGACAATTTTGGGTTTGAAATAAAGATCTTTCATATTAACTCCTGAAGAATGGATTTTTGGTTTTTCTTTAGGAGTTTCTAAAACACTTGAGATCACAGCAAAGCGTTCCGTGAACAATGTTGTTTTTCTCGCTGGGTAGTGACGATTAAATCACCGTCAATAATAGGAAAAAAACGAGTTGGTAACAGACTTTGAAGAATTAATGGCACTGTAAAAACTTTTGTCAGAAATGGACATGGTAGAAAGTTCTGCCGCTCTCGCTCTGTCAATTTCTGCTTTTTTCGTTTTCGTTTATCTGGTTTAATATACTATTGGGCTGTATAGATATTAGGACTTAAATCGTAACGGTATTTTTGTTTGAATATAATTGTAATGGGTATCGAGCCTATTTTTTAAAATAAAACACATTAATTATTTTAATTAATTTGTTTTTTGACGTTTTGGCAAAATTCTTTTGCCATTTTCAAAAAAGAAAATATATTTAAAAAACATACAACAAAAAACTATTAGATAAAATTCGTCAAATGAAAAAAATATTATATAAAACAAAAAACACAAAAAAGAAACTAATGTGTTAATGTCACTTCTTTGATGAAAGATTTTTTAAACAAGAAATTGAAGTTAGCAACACTTTATAACAAAAAAATCGTTTTATTGAAATGCAGAAAAAATCAAGTTCTACCAAAATGTATGGATGTTAGGATGAATTTCAGTAACATAGATACTAAAAGTTTTGAAAAATTAAGGAAGAAATTTTTATTTTCGATATCAATTTAATTTTTGAAATTTCGAAATTTCGAAATCAATTTAATTTTTACTAAAATTCGTATTCTTGATAGAGAACTCCATTCTATATTTGATACCTTGAACTCAACAATTGAAAGTGATTTATTTTCTTCATATTTAAAACAGTTATAATTTATTTTACAACCAAATTAAGGTAGCTCAATGCAAAAAAATGAATTGGATTTTATTTCTTAATTTTGTTTCGACCAATTGCAATATTTTACCAAATAACAATAATAGGAATTTAGCTATTTTAGAATCTGGAAATAGTTTAGATAATATTACACCTAATATTGATAGTAGCCAATCAAATAATTTAATTGATAATAAATGGCTTACTAATTTAACAAATGTCCATATTCCTGATAACGTTTATAACACTCTTTGTTTAGGCCCAAAATTTAATGCACCTTTTTAAAAAAACATACTGATGTTGAATGTTGTATTGGAGGTTTTGAACAAGATACAAAATTTGAAATAAGAAATAAATTAATCAACGTTCTAACTAACTTAAAAAATAATAATAACAATTTAAATTCAGTTGACAAAGTAATGTTATCTAATACTCGAGAAACAAAAAAACAAAAAAAATTTTGACTAAAGATTCTTGGCAAAAAATTAAGATAAAGAGTGGAACTAAAATTAAAAGAGATCAGTTCTTAAAATGTGTTCAATTTGTATTAAATAATTGTGAATTTATTTTTAATAGTAAAATTTATAAACAGATATTTGGTTCTTCAATGGGTTCTCCTGTAAGTCGGATTATTGCTAATTTTGTTATGGAATTTGTTGAAGATAAAGTTTTAAGTTCTCTAAATTTTGCCCCTGTTATTTTTCTAAGATATGTAGATGATATTTTTACAATTATTCACAAAGATAATGTAAATGAATTGTTAAATGCATTTAACTTATTTAATGATCGGCTAAAGTTCACAATAGAGTTGGAAAATCAAAATCAGTTACCATTTTTAGATGTTTTAGTTATTCGAAATCCAGATCGCTATTTAGTAACAGATTGGTATCATAAGCAAACTTGGTCTGGACGCTACCTAAATTTAATTCTTGTCTTCCTTTCTGTTACAAAAGAAACACTATCCAAATTTTAACACAAAAAATTATGATATTATCAGATAAAATTTTTCATTCAAAAAGTTTTAATTTATTAAAATCGACTCTTAACAAAAATGGCTATCCGTATCATTTAATTAATAACACTATTAAAAACACAATTGCTAAACTTTCCAATCTAGCTGTTCCTTTAGTTTTATCAAATTCTCCTCTTTATTTAGACAATAGCACTTTTAAATATATTGTTGGAACCTGATTCAGCGCAAACAACTATCAATTTGCTTTTCTCACTTATAAATAAAAACGGTCGAATGTAAATTCAAAAGAAAATCAGTTTCATCTAAATGTAATTTTTGAGCGCACATTAAAAATCGATATAATTGGTATTTCGTTTACCGATTCTTTAAAGTAAACAAATCAATCAAATTCTTTGCCGCGTCATAATAAAATGTTTTATATATGTATTGAAATAATGAGTATATTAAATTACTCAAAATACAAAATTCAATAAAGAGAGATTAGCATAAACAATTGTTACAACAGATGATTTACAGGTTTTGGCTTAACCAACTGTAAATTCAAAGAATTGAAGTAAATTAGATTAATAAGTTTGAATATCGAAATTAAAATATAATATTTTTCATTACATTTTTGGTTTTCCAACCAGTTGGTTTAATTAATATAAATACGAATAAATATTGTTATTATTATTAAAATAAAGTTAAAATAATTAAATTCATTGATTAACTATAATGTTAATAAAGTTATTGTAAATTGAGTTATTGTAACACTGGAATATAACAAAGTTTTATACGTGCTAAAGATATAGTGTTTTAAATTGGAGCTGTGTGGTTCAACAGTTATCGCAAGGAACAACCGATTTAGGATAGCAGATAATAGCTGTATTCATAATATTTCTATTCCTTACGTTAAGTGTTTGTTTGAAAAAATTCAAAATTAAAACCGTATAATATTAAAATTGTTGGCAGAAGTGACATTAATTTTTGTAAGTTATTCTTCACAAAATTAAAAGACAAAGTTCCTCTTGGTAAGCAATCTGAATTAGTATATAAAATTTTTTGTGAATATGAAGCTTCTTATATTGGGCAAACTAAACAGTGGCTTGAGAAACGTGTTTACCAGCATTCTAATGGTGCAAAACATGTAAATCCAGATATTAATTTAGTTGATGAGGATAAAAATGGTGCTCTAAAACATCATTTATGCAACATGCAACATAAAATAAATTATGAAAATATTAAGATCTTATCTAGGGAATCAAATTTACAAAAGAGGAAAATTTTGGAGATGATCTATATAAGAGCAATTTAACGAAGATTCAACAACGTTTTGACTTGACCCCTTTTAATTTTGATTATTTTTTGTTTATAGATAGTCTTTGATAAATAAAAAATACAAGTTCTCTTAGATTTTTTTTTTTCGACCAGGGGTCTTCACAGGGTGCCGCTCAATTTTTTGTTATTTTGTGATGTGAGTGCATTTTGATGAGCGATTGTAGAAAAACTACTCAATCGATTTTCATAAATGATATGTCGTTGAATAGGTATTAGAACAAAGTTTTTAAAAATGTACATTGTTAATTTTTTGAAATAATTTTTAACGGTGTAACATAAGAAAAAAACAGTGTAATTGAAGAAAAGATGGCGCTACACCTTTTTTTTTTTTTTTAAAACAAAATTGAAGCTTATTTTATATCTTACTACTTGTGAAAGTTTAGTACTACCGTCTTCCCCCCGAAAAAAACGCCTAGGCGTTGTAGACAAATAGAACGCCTACCCTGTGTTTTATTCAAATATAACGCCTAGGCGTTATGTATTGAATTATGAATACAAACTAATTTTTTTAAGGCATTCACTACATGTATGATAAATAATATCATACGTATTTTGATTTTTACATGAAAGCAATTGATTTTTGACAGAGAAAAACTCGAAATCTCTGTTTGACTATTTCAAAAACTTCAAAATCAGTGTCGAACCGTTCGGTACGTGGCTAAGTAGTATTATAAGCGATACCATCCTAGAAATTGAAGCCAATCTAAATGATTTTATCGATGAGAAAAACAACGCCAAGGTCCATAAACGGTATTCGACATCATGTAGGACTGAGAGTGTAGCTTTTTGCAAACTAGAAGATGTCAACAATGTCGATGTCGGATGATTCCCTCCACTAGCTACGCTGGTTTTGGGAAACTTCATCCTCGTGAAGAATTACCTTCATTCTAAGCTCATACAAGAATCTACTATTCCTAATATTAGAATTTATATGCGTTCTGATGAATTCAATAAGTTTTGTAATGAAAAGATGGACTGTAGAACTGTTGTGATCGTTTATATCCGAAATGAGTATAAAACTTCGCTGCTGTATGTATTCACTTCCAGCACTTTTAAAATAAATGACAAATGGATGACTAGTAGCTTGTGAATTATTATAATGATAATCTTGAACCGAATACTGAATTATGAAGCCGTAGTTTTCAGAAAAATCCCCTTGAACAAAGCCCTCTCCTGGTTCTAATTTTTTTTCTTTCCACATTGAATGTAGATTGCTGTTTTGCTATAAAGTTGTGTGGTATCAAAATTTGTAAACGGTAAACAAGTTTTTTCATAAATTTTTCTACAGTTTCTATTAAAGTATCCAAATTGCATCGATCAGTGGTAATCCATTGTTGATATTTGACTTGAAGGATTCCTTTAACGTCAAAATCATTTATTAATCTTTCTTCCAGTTGTTGAAGTGTTTTTGAACATACATTGCACTTCAAAGTATGACAATCTTCTGTTAATTCACCACATGAAACAAAGTCAATTAATGTTTTATAATTCTGGAAAGCAGCATCAGTAATCTAAGACATCTTTAAGTGTTGAATCATTAGTTTCATATTTTGATGTATGGTACACACGCACACATTATGAACTCCTTGGAATAATTTTATACATTCTTGTGGTTGAAGGGACGTGAATTTAGTAAACCCTATTTTAACAACGGGAAACTTATTTTTAAACTCCTATAAGCTTCATTTAATGTACATAGCAATAAGCGCTTTTGTGGATTTATGCTGAAATTGCTCATGTTTTCTTTATTGTACATATATAATTTTTATAATATTTTAAAAAGTTCATTTAATAATAAAATATTTGATATTTAACATAAAAAAAAAATCTCTTAGTTTATAACGCCATTTTTATAATTTTCCTTCAGAACAAAAAATACTGATTCCCGACCGTCATATGCACAACGAATTTTATCTTTAAAACAAAAAATATCACTAGTACTAAACTTTCACAAGTAGTTAGATATAAAATAAGCTTCAATTTAGTTTAAAAAAAAAAGGCGTAGTGCCATCTTTTCTTCAAATAGACTGTTTTTTTCTTATGTTACACCGTTAAAAATTATTTCAAAAAATTAACAGTGTACATTTTTAAAAACTTTGTTCTAATACCTATTCAACGACATATCATTTATGAAAATCGATTTAGCAGTTTTTCTACAATAGCTCGTCAAAATGCACTCACATCACAGAATAGCACAAAATTGAGGGGTACCCAGTGAAGACCCCTGGTCGAAAAAAAAATTCTAACCGAACTTGTATTTTTTATTTATGAAAGACTATCAACAAACAAAAAATAATCAAAATTAAAAGGGGTCAAGTCAAAATTTCTCAAAAATTTGCTGAACTTGCGTGAAATTGCTCAAATGCCACTTTAATTGTAGGTTAGATTAGGTTCGGTTGCAGTGACTGTCAACAAAACTTAAGAAAAAGACGACACACTTAGAACAAAATAGGTCCGTTGTTATACCACAGGATCTCCTTCCCCTACTAGAACAATTTGGAGCTTCTTCATATTATGTTTAGTATTACTTAGTATTAACTGTAATGTTAAAATTACTCAAATTAGTGAGAGCTTTTAATGTGCGCGTTCCAAAATTGCCGTCTATGAACCAATGTTAGACAAGTGCAAAGAAAATGGAACTTTAAATTGTAACAACTTTTTTTTTACTTTATTTTTTATTTGTTGAACTGTTTTTTAAATAAGTCAATTATTAAATTTATCAATTTAATAAAAATGTTTTAATTTCTAACAACTTATTTAAAAAAAATAAAAATCACACCGGTTTCAGATACAAATATCTATCGTCAGTGAAAAATTTAATATTTGTTTATTTTTTATTTTGTTTTTTAAAGTTTGCAACACTATTTTTTATGTGCAACACTATTTTTTATAAAATTGTTTGTAATTAATTTTTTTTAATTTTTTAATTTTAATCTTTTTATTAATCAAATTAAAATAAATCTTAGTAAGGACTAACCTGTTATATCTTCACAATATAACATTGAAATAAAATATTAGGTT
Source organism: Diogma glabrata (assembly GCA_963693315.1). Taxonomy (NCBI): domain Eukaryota; kingdom Metazoa; phylum Arthropoda; class Insecta; order Diptera; family Cylindrotomidae; genus Diogma; species Diogma glabrata. Next base: position 139,878,876 of record OY856188.1, on the reverse strand, counting down.
CAAGATCCAAATCATAACTAAATTCATTTATTCTATACATTCTACTTATATCTTATGTGTGTTAGTATATAATCATATTATAATGATAATGATGATTTCAATCGTACCTACTTATAAATATATATATATTAAATATTACTTAATACCCAGTTCACAACATCGCCCTCAATAAGATATAAACTATAAGACTAAACTAATAAGAACATTACATTTTTGATTTCAAATTAAATACCTTCAAAAGCTTAGATAACTTTAGATTTTTAAATTTTATAAAACTATTAATATTTTTCAAGGCTTGTACCAATCAGGCTGATTCCTTAACCGGCTGGATTTTCTTTTCAGAACTCCTTCGCTGAAGTTATTAGTATTTGGCTCTGAGTCCTCATTGAATCTTTCAGAATTGAATTTATGTTTCAAAATTCTTTTCCTTAGTTAATTGATATGAGCTAGTTTAATCAAATTACCTATACTAATTGTATACACATGATTACTTTCTTTTTTTATTATTTTTGCTTTTAACCATTTAACAATCCCATTTTTATTAACCTTATCCCAAACATGGTCATTATTCCTAAATTCAAAAATATTTTTATCTGATTTATTTTTTGGATCTAAAGTAAATTTAACAGATTTCTTAGTTTTATGTTTTTTATCTATATCTTCCTCGTTCCTTAAAATAAATTTCTTTTTATCGGTACTAATTCTTATCAAATCTAATTCTACTTTTGGTTTATACCCGAACATTTTTTCTGAAGGAATAAATTTATCCTCTGTGCATGGCAGATTTCTATAATTGTGTAAAAAGCTTTCAATGTTTTTTGAAATATCGAAATTCAAGTTTTTATGATCAAAGACGAATTTTTTTAAAACTGTCTTAGTCGTTTGCACAGCTCGTTCTACTATTCCGTTGCTTGCTGGATGATACGGTGGACTATGTGTCAGAATAATGCTTCTTTCTTTACAAAATTTTTTAAAATATTCACTATTGAATGGAGGACCATTATCACACACTATTTGATTTGGACACCCAAAGATCTTTTAAATAGCTTCCAATTTCTCGCATAAACAACTCGCATTAGTATTTGACATCATTTTAATTTCTAAACACAGTTAGAAATTAAAATGATGTCAAATACTAATGCGAGATTTCCATATAAAATACAACCTGACTCAACGATTTATTTTTTTACAATACAACCTGACTCAACGATTTATTTTTTTTTATAATATTTCAAAAACTCCACTGGAATGCTTCTAATTTTCCATCCGTCTAAGATAAATTTATTTAACTTTACCAAAAATTCATCCCTACTTGTTTCATCTCTAATTATTTTAAAATTAAACCATTGGTATCTAGGTTTTTACATTCAAAAAGGTTTTCTTCTATTTTATCATCGATTGATAACTCTTGTTTTAATGGCAGTCTTGACAAACAATCCGCATTGCTAATTAATTTCCCACTGCGATAAATTAAAACATAATCAAAAATAGATAGTCAGTATATGTATCGTTGAAGCCTATTAGCTATGACACCTGGGATTCCTTTTTTACAATTTTGGATACCCTCTAAGGGTTTGTGATCACTATATATTTTAATATGATGACCAAAAACATATTTATAAAACTTTTTCATGGCAAACACAATTGCTAAAGCTTCTATATGCAAATAGGGTACTTTTTCTCAGCTGGTGTAAGTGTTCTGGAAGCGAAAAATACTGGTTTTTCTACATTTTGTACTACATGACACAAAATGCCCAAAAAACCATCATCGCTTGCGTCGCATACAACTACAATTGGTTTCTTAGCATCATACTGCTCTAAAATCCTATTTTGTAATATATCCGATTTACAATTTTCAAAGACTCTAATGCAATCCTTTTTCCAATTCCACGCGACTCCTTCCTTTAGTAAATTGTAAAATACTTTCAGTTTTTAGTTTAAATTTGGAATAAATTTCGAATAATAATCAATTAGTCCAATAACTGATTTAAGCTGAAGTATCTTTAGGTTGTGGTGCAGAAATGATCGCTTCCACTTTTTGCTTATTAGGTGCTATACCGGATGCTGGTATTTAATGACCTAAGTATGAAACTTGCTCTACGAAAAACTGACATTTATCTAAATTAACTTTCACATTAAACTGAACTTGCCTCTGTAATACTTTCAATAATTTTCTATATAATTCCTTAACTGTCCGACCTCCTATAAATATGTCATCTATGTAACAATAAACACCCTCAAAACCTCTTAGAATGTTGTCTATAACAGATTGGAATATAGATGCTGCTGATTTTACTCCAAACGGTAACCTCTTATATGCAGAAAGTCCTATATGAGTGTTTGTAGTTAATAAATCTCGACTATTTTAACTCACTTGTACCTGCTGATATGCTCCTTTGAGATCCAAAACTACGAAGTATTTTGAGCCCACCAAATTAGCTAGCACTTCGTCTATAACAGGCAAAGGGTAGTGCTCAGATTTTATACATTTATTGATTGTGACTGAGCAGTCAACACAAATCCGAATTCCGCCATTACCTTTCTGAACTACTACGATCGGAGATGCCCACTCAGAAGTTGCCACTGGTACTATAATATCTTCTTCGACCAATCTATTTAGCTCCCTAGAAACTTGATCACGAATGCTAAAAGGGACGGTATACGCTTTAAAAAATATCGGCTTAGCCTTTTCAACTAGTTGAATATCTATCATAATTCCATTAATTGGTCTTTTAAGATTATTATCAAAAAGCACTTTAAAATCAGATTTAATTTTAGAGAAAACCGATTCTTTAAACGTGACAAGACTTATATTCTTAACACCGAAACTAGAACGCCAAGATGGAAATAAGTGATCTAGCCAATCTCTCCCTAACAGTGGTATAAAAGGTTTGCTATCGACCACTATTAAATTTAACACATTAAATTTCAAATTGTGTGAAATATTGACCCTTACTTTGATTTTCCCGATCAATTTTAATTTTTTACCAGTTATGACTTTTAAAGGTTCACGTACCTGTTCCAATTCTAAATTATTAAAATATCTTTCATAGTCCTGTAATGAGCATATTGTGACACATGAGCCCGTATCGCATTCCATTTGAAGCTGTAATCCTTCAATGCAAATATCCACTAATTCGGTTTTTGAAAATTGTATTCCATAAAAAATATCCATGTAATTCACCGTTGGCATTAATTCATCCCCATTGTTATAATTGTTATCTAAAAATACAGAGTTGCTCCGAAATACAGAAAGGCTTAAGTTACCGAAATCCATTTTAAATTTTTCATCAGTTAATGATTCATCTGTACTATCGTCTCCCGTATAGTTTTCAATTGCTCCTACTCGTGCTGTACTTGTGCCACTTCTGAATCTGAATGAGGGATTACAATTATTATCAACATTTTTTTCTCTTTCATTTTTATAATACTTATCTCTAAGGTTAGTAGATGGTGATGAAAAATCTCCTCGAAATGAGCTTCTGGTTGCGAAGAATTTCGCATAATGTCCATACCTTGGCATCTGTAACACTGGATCCTTTTTGATTGGTTGCCATTTGGACTAAATGACCTTAGACGAAATTTATTTTCACTTTTAGATGCATTTGAAAATCGATATCCTCGAGATTTACTTCTTGATTTTCTTCGGCTATATCTTGAATTTTTATAAAATTTCTCGATTGATGTATAGCTCCAACATTTTGATGACCTTCCATTACTTGTATTGACCATCTCCATATTCACGGCCTTTTCAATAACTTTTTCAAATTTTGACGTTGCATTTTGGCTTAGCAATTCTTTTTTTATATCAGAATTACCTATAAAAAAAAAAAGAATTACCTATAAAAATAAATTGATCACGGAGTGCACTATCCTTATAATCCCCAAAAGCGCAATCTTCAGCAATGATTCTTAACTCGTTGGCAAAATCCATCACGTTTTCACTTCTATGTTGCACACTATGTCGAAATTTATAACTAGCGGTGCATTCGTTTGACTTGGATTTAAATAAAAGTTTACATTTTGTATTGATATCATCGTATTTAAAATATTGTGGTTTTTTTGGCAAACACGATTTTAATATTTTTGAACGCGCTGCAGAACCAATTAAATTAGTTAGCAGTAAAACTTTTGTTTTGTTGTTTTCTACAGAATTTAATTTAAAATATCCTTCAAGCCTAGTTAAATATTCTGAAAAACATACGCCAATTACATACGGTTCCGTTATACCAATATACTGTTTAGTTGTCATTGCAATTTTCTTTCCCGCTATTTTTCTACTAATTTTTTTCACCAACAAAACTTTTGTTTAAATAAAATTTTGTTTTATTATATCTTTTCTTAAAAAAATCAATTGACTTTTGTTGAATTTAATAATTCACTCAACAATTTTTCACGAACAAAACTTTTTGCTTAAATAAAATTTTTGTTTTTTTTTTATTTTATTATAGTTTTCTCAAAATAATAAATTAACTTTTATTAAATTTAATAATTTACTCAATAATTTTTCCACCAACAAAACTTTTTTTCTTTGGTTTTCACAACTCAAACTATCCTGTTTGTCGCCAAACTGTTATATCTTCACAATATAACATTGAAATAAAATATTAGGTTCAAGATCCAAATCATAACTAAATGCATTTATTCTATACATTCTATTTATATCTTACATATGTATGTGTGTTAGTATATAATCATATTATAATGATAATGATGATTTCAATCGTACCAACTTATAAATATATATATTAAATATTACTTAATACCCAGTTCACAACATAACCAATTTAAATATTTGGTTCATATTTATTTTAATCAATATTCTAACGAAAATACGCTAATTGTTCGTGTTTTTAGAATACCATTATTACAGGTGATACCAGTATTGTGAGAAACCAAGATTGTTACTACTGGTATTGGGAAAAACAGTAATTTTGGAAGCCCCAATTAGGATTATCATATTTCATAAGCTTCTTGATGTTTGGTTTCGAATTTCAACCAATACGGTCGACTTTTTTAATTATCAAAATTTTTGTGCAATTAAATTTATTAAACAATAATCCGGTTTTAACGGTGAAGGGTAGTGAAGTGATTACAGTCTCAGCTACATTAGCTATCTAATTTAAGAATTGTTTAAGTTATAACTCTATTCAGTAGAGTACTTTACTCAAAGAGAGCAACAACCACCATCCATAACACAGACTCACCAACAACCGCTCTTGTGGAACACCACCTACAGTTGCAACATATGCCAGACTGCAATAACGTACGTATATTAGATAGACAGGATAATTGGTCCAAAAGATTAACAGTTGAAGCCCTACACATCTGCACACAAAACACGTACAACATTAAACGAGATACCGATCTAATAACTCCACTTTTCTGTAACATAATCAAAAATGACATTGAGAACAAACAAAATTCAAAAAGAAAACTCTCTGATAAATACATAAACACTGATAACAACACACAACCTAACAGAAAACGACGAAGAATTAATAATTAAAATATAAACCGTACATAAACAAATTAGCATTGAGCAATCGGATACATATAGAAATATTTCAATAATTTTAAATTAATTAGCAACCATACTTCTAATTTAGTCTCAAAGTACATGTTTTATAATTATTTGTGCCATGAATTATTTAAAATTGGAATATGTTATTTATTTTAATCAAATCAACTTTCAATGTGTTATTTAGTTTAATCAAATCAAGTTACATAAAGAAAATTAAACCAAAGAAATGTAAAATAATTTTACAATAACAAAAATTTTTGAAAAAAATAATTTATTGAATAAACTAAAATAATTATCTGTTAGATCTTAAGTGTGGATTATGTAAGTAACATAGAACTATTTATAGAATTTAACATTTGTGTAGTAATATCTTATGATAATTTCAAACAAAGAGATCCTTGATGATGATGTTTTAGAATACATCGAAACTTCGATAAACTACATACATGAATTACCGGATAAGAATAAATTTTGGTTTATGTAATAATAAAGAAATCAAGAATTATTATTAATTGACCTAAACAAAACGTTTTATTTTTACTCTCCATATGACCGCAATGCAATGAAACAAAAATAATATGAAAACAATAAAATACGGTCAAACAGTATAAAACAAATAGTGCCGTACCGATAGTACCGATGACTGGATTTCTTATCGTACTAGTCGGAGGGAATTTAAATACAGTATCCGGGGTGCTAGAGAGATTGCTTGGAAGAAGTTCATTGAGTCAATTGAGAGCTATCTTGTGGCAGCTAGACTTCATAGAGCACTCACAAAGAAACCCAAATACAAACCAGACCTACTGCTTATGCCAACTGGACGGTATATGGAATCTGTAGAATAAACGGCACAACATCTGCTTTGTACACATTTCTCAGACAGCAGCTCCACTGCTGGATTGAGGGAACAACCAAAGGTTTCTCCCAATGAAGATAGCTGGATCTTGGCTGGGAATCTCTGAGATGGGCCATAGATTCCTTCAACCCGTTCAAATCGCCGGATCCTGATGGAGTCTATCCATGCATGCTGCAGAATAATGTGGACTGCCTCATTGAATCATTGCATAGTATTTATAAAGCATGTCTGGCGTATGGCTATGTCCCAGAAGCATGGCGAAAAGCTAGGGTTGTTTTCATACCTAAACCAGGTAAAACCAACTACAGTCTAGCTAAGTCATTCTGGCCAATAAGTCTCAACTCTTTTGTCCTCAAAACTCTGGAAAGACTGGTTGACCGTTATATAAGAGACACCGCCTTAATACAGTTTCCATTAAGTACCAATCAGCATGCATACCAGATTGGAAAATCGGTAGAAATAGCTGCGCATCATTTGGTGAGTAAAATTGAAAGAGCACTGGATGCCAAAGAATTCGCTTTGGGTGTTTTTTTGGATATAGAAGGTGCTTTTGATAATGCCACCTTTGAATCAATCAGGACTGCGGCATCACAACACGACATCAACCCCACGATCTCTAACTGGATTGTGTCTTTGTTGAGTTGCCGCATTGCCTTTGTAGAAATGGGTAATACAACTGTTTCAGTTTCTGTAAAACGAGGTTGTCCACAAGGTAGTGTTCTCTCACCTCTCCTGTGGAGCTTGGTAGTTGATAGTCTTCTTAATAGACTGAATCAATCGGGACCCTATTCTCAGGGTTACGCTGACGATATTGCCATACTGGCAATTGGAAAAGACCTTCGCACTCTGGTGGATCTGATGCAAAATTCACTGAAGTTGATTGAAGAGTGGTGTGGTGAGCAAAGACTTTCAGTCCATCCTTCCAAATCACAGGTAGTCTTATTTACCAACAAGAGAAAAGTGCCTGCAGCATCAAGTCTGTATCTTTTCAGTATGCAGTTAAGCTACTCAGACGAAGTAAAGTTTTTAGGCATTATTCTCAACAAAAGGTTAAATTGGAATAGTCATCTAACAAAAAAAATTGATAAGGCTGTCATTGCCTTCTGGCAATGCAGCCGATCCTTTGGAAGTAATTGGGGTCTTAGTTGCGATGCATAGCGATGTAAGCGATGTATAGCCGAGTGTGTTAAAACACTAGTCTATACATTGTTAGGGTCGACGGTTCGAATCCAGTCAGATCCAATATATGGAGTTACTGAATTAGAATTACAGAACGGAGAAGTATTGATTTAATATATATCTTTCGAAGGACAGTAAATCCACTGGATATATCAATACTTAAAAAAAAAAAATCATCTTATGTATCTACACAGTCATAATCAGACCAACACTTGCCTTTGCATGTGTTGTCTGGTGGCCAAAGACGGATAAACAATACATTCGTGCTAAGTTAAATAAAATCCAGAGAATGGCATGCGTATGTATCAGTGGTTCAATGCGCACCACACCATCACTGTCGTTGGAGGCCATGTTGGGTCTGGCTCCTTTAAATCTACATGTGGAGTACATGGCTAAAAGGGCTGTTTACAGACTACATGTGGCAGGAACGTGGGTAAACAGAGGGAAAACGTGCGTTCATGGTCATATTCTTCACAGATTACGGACAGTTTGTCCTGAAATAGATATGCATAGTGACGTCATTACCAAAGTATATAACTTTGAGAAGCCCGTTGAACTGATCATCTTTTCTAGAGAGGAATGTGAGGGATGTTGGTCCGACTGGTCTTCCAGCAAGACCTACGTCTTCCATACGGATGGCTCACTGTTGAATGGAAATGCAGGAGCTGGGTTATATTTGGAAGTAAATAATGTAGCAATAAATAGCAATAAATTTTCGCTTGTCAACCCGGAGACTCCTTCTAAACTCTTCAATGAGTGTAGAAAAAACCTCTGTAGGATAGCACAACTCAACAACATCACGCTGCGTTGGGTCCCAGGTCATAGTGGCATTCCGGGCTACGTAAAGGCTGATGAGCTTGCAAGGGCAGGAGGGGTCATGAAATTTTCTGGGCCAGAAGCCGCCTTAGGGTTATCTAAAAAGTTTGCGTTGTTATTATTAAAGGATGAAGCGGACATTATGATGAATGCTCTGTGGAATGCGTCATCTAGAGGCAGACAAAGTAAGATTTTTTTTAGCATTTCAGATAAAAATGTTAATTTTCTTTTAAGCTTGAAGAGGAAAACACTCAGTTCTGTGATCGGTGTCCTAACAGGACATGGACATCTAAATAAACATCTTTTTATGATGGGACATATATATAGTCCTCTCTGTGGATTTTGTCTTGAAGAAGAGGAGGACTCTGAGCACTTTTTGTGTGTATGCCCGGCCTTCTCTAATGTAAGAGCTAGGATTTTTGGCTGTAATACTGTAAAGGCTGGCATCGTAAAACTGTCACCAATACAGTCGGTATTGGCTTTCATTAACCAATCAGAAAGGTTTGTGGAATAGTTGTAATGAGGCCAAACTCGGACACGGTGCTATGGACCGAAGAGTCTGCGTACCAGGACAAGTTCCGCCTTGCGCAACCTGTTCACTCTGTCGACCTATCTATCTAAGCTTATTGATAAAATCATAGCCGTAATGTGCAAACACAAGCAGTTTTTTAGAAGGAATTAAATTGTTTTGAATTAACTTTAAGCAATTGTTAGATTTTACATTTCTGTAATTTTTGACGGCTACCATTGGCTTACGCCACTGACTGAATGTCAAATATAGAAAACGTACTGGTTACTACTAGAATAAAAGTCTGCAGTATCAGTACTTAATAAGATGCTACTGTAAACAGGCAAAATATTATGCCTGTTTGGACGTACGAGATCGGGATCTGGGGCTGTAAAATAAAGATCAAACATTTCAAAACAAAGTCCTTCGAGGCATTGTATATGCTTCAAAACACATACAATGCTTACACGATTACCAAAATAAATACATTCGGTGAATCTTGGAGAGCAAAATCTCAACTAGAAGACTTCACAGTGGCGACCTTTGGTATTAGGATGTTGAAGCTAGTGGACAAACAAAGATTAGAACTAACCAATGTATTACACTTTTACAAAAGTGATGTTTTATTACTAGATGATTCTAAGTTAAGTCGTAATAAATAAAAAAAGTATATTTAAATATTTAAATAATATATTTTACAGTGTTTAAATAAAAGAGCAATTTCACGAAAATTCAACATCGTTATGACTTGACCCCTTTTAATTTTGATTATTTTTTGTTTATAGATAGTCTTTGATAAAAAATACAAGTTCTCTTAGAATTTTTTTTTCGACCAGGGGTCTTCACAGGGTGCCCCTCAATTTTTGTTATTTTGTGATGTGAGTGCATTTTGACGAGCGATTGTAGAAAAACTACTCAATCGATTTTCATAAATGACATGTCGTAGACCAAAATAGGCCAAATTAAAAAGGGTCGAGTCAAAATGTCGCAAAATTTTGCTGAACTTGACTGAAATTGCTTTTTAAAAAGTTCATTTAATAATTAAATATTTGATATTTAACATAAAAAAAAATCTGAATCTAAAAATCGCCATTTTTATAATTTTTCTTCAGAACAAAAAAAACTGATTCCCGACAGTCATATGCACAACGAATTTTATCTCTAAAACAAAAAATGACGCTAGTCCCAAACTTTCACAAGTTGTTAGATATAAAATAAGCTTCAATTAAGTTTAAAAAAAAAAAAAAAAAAAAGTTAGTGCCATCTTTTTTTCAATTACACCATTCTTTTCTTATGTTACACCGTTAAAAATTATTTCAAAAAATTAACAGTGTACATTTTTCAAAACTTTGTTCTAATACCTATTCAACGACATATCATTTATGAAAATCGATTGAGTAGTTTTTCTACAATCGCTCGTCAAAATGCACTCACATCACAAAATAACAAAAATTGAGGGGCATCCTGTGAAGATCCCTGGTCGAAAAAAAAAATTCTAAGAGAACTTGTATTTTTTATTTATGAAAGACTATCTATAAACAAAAAATAATCCAAATTAAAAGGGGTCAAGTCAAAACGATGTTGAATCTTCGTGAAATTGCTCAAAAACTTATTGGAAACATGTTTAATCTGAAAATGCTTAGAACTATAACGAACTGTTTGTTATGTTGATATTTTTTGTTAAATAATTTTGCTTCCAATAATTTTAAGATTGGTACATTATTTTCATATAACAGTCAATATAAAGTTTGATCTATGTTGCCATAGTCTAAAATTGCCCAGATTTTTTAACTATATAATCCAGATTGTTTGACAAAAAATATTGGATTGAATATTTATTTATTAGACATTCAGAATCAAACGAATTTATTAAAGCTCTCAAAGTAATAAAGCTTTCTAAAAAATGTTTAAAAAATCCACAATTTTATTAAAAATAACTGTAACTTAAATTAAATTTTAACCATATTTCACGTTTTTCTAAGCGATAATACAATAAATACATGAAACTTGGCCACTAAATTAATTACAAAATCCAATTTCTGAAAAAAATTTAATTAAAAAACTGTTACTTCCAGTATTCCTCAAATTGAAACAGTATTAAAAATCTTCAAATTGCTTTTTACAATTTTAAATTATTTTAATTTTTTTCTTCTGTATATTAGCCATAATTTTTCACATAATTTTCTTTACGGGCGAAAAAAACGAAGAAAACTTTTCATAAAAATATGAAAATACATAATTTTTCTTAAAGCAAGCATATAAGAAATAAAAGCAAAGAAAAAGGATTTATTTAAAATTAAATTTTAAACTAAAATTAAAATTTTTAAAGTCGTTAACACTAATTATAGTTGTGTGGTTTTTATAGTTAGAAAAAATATTAAAACTATTATCAAAAAAATAAAAAAACTAAGCAAAATATTAAATTTTCTACAACTATCATCTATGAAAAATAATAAAAAATAACGTATCTAAGGAAAAGGAGATAATGATATGAATATTACTAAAACTATTTAGTTTTGAACGGATTGGTTCTTTTTTTGACGATATCATTATAGAAATTAAAAAAATTTAAATAAGGATGTTCAAATGGAAAGGCTAATTCGTAATAAATAAAAAAAGAGGCATAAAATATTGGGATGATTCTTTTGTAGTGGTAATGGTTATGAAACCAGTGTCAAACGATGAGTAGATTTTGTGGAAAAAACTGATATTAAGATAATAATCTGTAATGGCTAAGCATGTTTACTTATATTTCTAAAGTTTGTTTTTTTATTTCTGACATTTGATTTCTTTTGTGAGTAGTGAAAATCCAGCAATCTACGTGCACTGTGTACTGAGGTTTAGTGGAGAGATGCAGAGTAAATACTACGAATAAACAATGATACTACATGATACGTCATCATTGGCTCTTTAAAATCAATGCAACTCAAGTGTCTGTTCTTCATGTTAGAGGCGGCTTGAAGCGAAAAACCTCAAGATCAGAACCGAAGAATTTCCGTAAAGAGAATTTGTTATGAATTCTATTCACTGGCCTCTGATTATATAGAACTCATTACAATAAGAACCTCGAAATTTGTATTAATAAACAGTTTAAATAGAAAACAAAATTCGTGGTTTATAAATTGACAGTAGATGACTCCACGAAGTTCACAGAAAACGCTTACGTGCGAGAAATCAAGTTCATCGAAGACCTTTGAACCCATTTAAAAACACATCACAAATTACACTAGAGTAAGTAGACCGTTTAATATAAACTAGGAGAGCCGGGCGTGCTTCGCTACGCTTATAAATAAAGTTTTTGCATAGACATTTTGTTGACGTAGAAGCAATGATTTCAAAAAGTGGTAATGAGAAATGCTAGCATATCATTTTTAATTTTTCTTTTTAAATATATGAATGAAAGGATAAATAAATGAATGAAATATATGAGTCGTTTGAACGACTTGTGCAGAGTACTATCATCTGCAAAACTATAATTTATTGGGTTGCTGGTGATTTTCAACAATTCGTTGATATAAATCAAAAATAGGGTTGGGGACAATACTGAGCCTTGGGGTACACCAGCGTTAATTAGTTTAGACTCAGAAGAAAATCCGTATAAGGAGACCGAAATCTATCGGTTGGATAGACAATTTTGAATCAGCCTCACAACATTGGGATGAAAACCGTACGAAACGAGCTTGTTGATTAAGTTGGCATGCCAGACTCGATCGAATGCCTTGGAGATGTCTTAAGCGATAACGTATGTTTCACCACCTTTATCAAGCAAGTATGCAGTTCCAACAATGCGCTACATAGTTTAATAGATCGGTAGTTGATCTTTTGTTTCAAAAACCGTATTGGCTGTCGGATATTAAATGATTTTCTTCCAGACATTTTGAAATATGTGTATTAATATAATGCTCGTAGACTTTGGATAGGACCGATAGTAAAGTTATTGGCCTATAATATGAGATATCGGATTTTGGTCCCTTTTTGAAGACGGGCTGGACATTTGCCAACTTCCAGCACGAGGGAAATATAACATATTTATAGGATTGATAGAATATTTTAGTTAAAGTTGGTGCAAGTTCTTTGGAAAGGGTTTTTGAAATAATGGGTGGAATATTGTCCATTCCTGAGGCTTTGTTGATGTTTAACCCCTTTAAAAGTTTAGCTACTATTTTGGGTTTGAAGTGAAGTTCATTCATATTAACTCCTGAAGACTGGATTTGGGGTATTTCTTTAGGAGTTTACAAAACGGTGGAGTTCAGATCAAAGCGTTCAGCGAACAAGTAAGCTAAAATATTTATCGTACAGAAGAGAAAAAAAAAATCGTTGTGTACGAGATTGCATTTATGTAGTTATGAATAATCGAGATAATTTTTTTTGTAAATAAATGATAATTACATTTATTAAACATAAGTTTATAGAAAACTCAAAAATATTATTTTTCTTAAATATAACTATTTAATATATAAAGAAAAGAAAATGTTTTAGCTATAATTAATTTGTAAATAAGATAATAATAATTTCTTTAAAAATATTCATTTAGATAATAATAATTAACAAATGTTTTGTTGTTAATGTTTTGATTGTTTTATTATATTTTTATTAATAAAAATTACGATTCATGATATCGAGAACTTTTGCAATTAAATAGTTCACTAATTGTCGTTTATTATTGAGTTACGATTAATTGTATTTATTTTGATCACATAATGTAGATCACACAATGACTTTTTCACTAAAAATTTTTGAAAGCTCATTATAATCTACTTAACGAAAAGCTTTAATTGATTATTGTGTACTCTTTTATTTCGGCCTTTTATACGAATTGTTGAATTTTCTGGAGAATTTATTTTTGTTATAATGTACGGTCCTGACCATAAGGCTTCTAATTTTGTTTTCACTTTGGCATATTTTTCAAAAGAATCATATCATTTTCAGAAAATTTAACATATTTAGTATTTTTGTCAAAGTAACGTTTCGAAATTTCTTTGTTATTGATTAATTTTTCTCTTGCTACACTCCAAGAATTTTGTAATCTATATTTTAATTCTAAACAATAATTGTCATAGTTATAAACTGGATCAGGAGAGGATTTTAATAAAAATGGGAGCGAAGGTTTGTATCCGTATAATAATTCAAATGGCATAAACGAAGTAGCTGAATGTGTTGTCGAATTAAATGTAAAAATAGCGAATGGAAGCCAAAGATGCCAATTGTTTTTATCTGTGGAACAGTAGTTTCTTAAATATTCAGAAAATGTTCTATGTGAACGTTCAAGCGCCCCGTTTGATTCTGGATGGTAAGCGGTAGTGTTTATTTTTTTATTTTTAAAAGTTTGCAAACGTCAGTAAATAGAAAACTCATAAAATTTGAACCTTGATCCGTAACAATCGATTTGGGTGTACCATGTTTACATATTAACTCCTCAACAAAAGCTCGTGAGACTATCTCACTTTCTTGATCGTGCAATGGAATGGCTATAGAATATTTAGTTAAGTCATCTTGCATGGTCAATATTACTTTATGTCCTTGATGAGTTTCAGGTAATGGCCCAACTATATCGAGAAAAATCTTCTCAAATTGTAATTTTGATGTGGAAGTTATTTTCACGTGACATTTGTTTGTTCGTGTTACTTTATTTTTCTGGCATAGCTCACATTTGGAAATAAATTTGCGAATTTTACTTAACATCTGTGGAAATTGATAATAGGAACTAAATCTTTTAAACGTTCTTACAATTCCCTGATGTCCACCTAAAGGATTGATGTGAAAATCCCTAATAATTTTATTTATTTCACTTTCGTCAGACAAAATGTTTCTTTTTGGTTGAACTGAATTGGTTTTGTCACAATTCACAAAGGAACTCATGTCTGGTTTGGAAGTTTGTGGTTGCGTAATATTAGAAATTGATGTAGAATCAGTTAAATTCGAGGCTAAATTTTGTTGTCTTGATTGACTTCGAGTTAATACATTAATTTGATTATCGAAATTTTGCTGTTCATCATTAATGATAGTACGACTTAAGGAATCGGCATTTGTATTGGATTTACCAGATTTATATTGAATTTCATAATCGTATTCATCCATATTTATACGCCATCGCATTAGACGGGAAGATGGGTTTGAACTTTTATATAACCATATAAGAGGTTTATGGTTGGTTTTTATTATAAATTTTGTTCCATAAAGGTACGGTCTAAATTGTTTAACAGCCCACACAATCGCAAGGAGTTCCTTTTCCACAGTAGTATCGATTTTTTTATTCAACATAGTTGCCTTCGAGGGCGATACAACGAGTATAGCGATTTTCCAACTTTTCTATACCTCTTTTATAGTACGATTTCTCTTTCTCGTCAAAATAGCCCTCAGTTTCAGCGATTACTTCATCATTGGACTTAAATTTCTTTCCAGCAAGCATTCTATTGAGATCTGAAAACAGGAAAAAGTCGCTGGGGGCTAAATCTGGAGAATATGGTGGGTGGGTAAGCAATTCAAAGCCCAATTCATTCAATTTTGCCATCGTTTTCATCGATCTGTGACACGGTGCATTATCTTGGTGAAAGAACACTTTTTTCTTTTGCAAATGTGGCCGTTTCCTTGCGATTTCAGCCTTCAATCGATCTAAAAGTTCACAGTAATATTCGCTGTTTATGGTGGTTCCTTTTTGGAGATAGTCGATGAATATTATTCCGTTCGTATCCCAAAATACAGACGCCATCACCTTACCGGCCGACTGTTGCGTCTTTGCTCGCTTTGGATTCGGTTCGTCGACTGCTGTCCACTCAGCTGACTGTCTTTTGGATTCTGGTGTGTAATTGTGAAGCCATGTCTCATCCATTGTCACATATCTACAATAGAATTCCCTTTTATTGCGGTTTAACAGTGCCAAAGGCTCCTCCGAAGCATCGATTCGTTGTTGTTTTTGGTCGACTGTGAGCTCACGCGGCACCCAATTTGCACAGAGCTTTCGCATACCCAAATGTTCATGTAAAATGGTAAAAACACTACCATCTGCTACCTTTACAATGTCAGCTATTTCGTGCACCTTCAATTTGCGATCGTTCATAACCAATTTGTGGATTTTTTTTATGTTTTCTGGAATAACAGCCTCATTTGGGCGTCCACTGCGCTCTGCATCTTTTGTGCTGGTACGACCACATTTAAATTCAGCCATCCACTTCTCTACCATTTGTCTCGATGGTGTAATGGATAGTCTGGACTAATGTCAGAACGTCGTGTATTACAGTCGCAGTTTCCTTAGTTGTTGTTCCTTATATTAATCTGTACCACTTGTAATAGATTCTCATCCCTTCATCATCAATAGTCATATTTCGTGTAGTTTCCTTAACCCATAGTTTCCTTATATATTTCTTAAAATCTAACTAAATCTGCAATAGCCGGACAAACGTATAGGAGAAAGAAAATTGCACTAATTACCCTGATTTATTTAATCATTAATATAACATAATATTGGTTAATTTGAATTAATTAATAATTTTCTTTAATCATCATCCGTATAACCACTAAAATTTAATCAGAATTTAATCTTGCAACGCACTAAAATTGACGCGCGTTATACTTCCATTCGATTGTTCTCGCCTTACTACTTGAGTTTAAACTCTTCTTTTTTTTCAAAACACAAACCGTAATGAAACAACGAAATTCTCAAAACCTCATAACAGCTACGTGTATTCTGTTTCCAATCGTCAACATACAACGAATTACTATTCTTGCTTTGTTAAACATTTGATTTGTCTTTGTATGAGTGTTTTGCTTTAAACAATCCTTCCGTTATTGAACTGAACTTCACTGTACTGATATTGCAGAATGTAGTTAATAAATGTCTAAACATCATATCATTGATCGAATCTGTATTTGATTCATTTTGAATTCAATTATACATGTTATGGATGTGTCGGAAATATCTTGTGTCCAAACCTTATTTTCGTACAATATTATCAAATAGCAAACGGTTTTGTGAACTATAATAAGTTCCCAATAATTTGAAAATCTGATGTAAATTAATTATCTCCCATCTAAATACGATATTCGAGTTATTTCGAGACAAAATTTGGCTATATAATAAGCCACTTACATATTAACTCCTCAACAAAAGCTCGTGAGACTATCTCACTTTCTTGATCGTGCAATGGAATGGCTATAGAATATTTAGTTAAGTCATCTTGCATGGTCAATATTACTTTATGTCCTTGATGAGTTTCAGGTAATGGCCCAACTATATCGAGAAAAATCTTCTCAAATTGTAATTTTGATGTGGAAGTTATTTTCACGTGACATTTGTTTGTTCGTGTTACTTTATTTTTCTGGCATAGCTCACATTTGGAAATAAATTTGCGAATTTTACTTAACATCTGTGGAAATTGATAATAGGAACTAAATCTTTTAAACGTTCTTACAATTCCCTGATGTCCACCTAAAGGATTGATGTGAAAATCCCTAATAATTTTATTTATTTCACTTTCGTCAGACAAAATGTTTCTTTTTGGTTGAACTGAATTGGTTTTGTCACAATTCACAAAGGAACTCATGTCTGGTTTGGAAGTTTGTGGTTGCGTAATATTAGAAATTGATGTAGAATCAGTTAAATTCGAGGCTAAATTTTGTTGTCTTGATTGACTTCGAGTTAATACATTAATTTGATTATCGAAATTTTGCTGTTCATCATTAATGATAGTACGACTTAAGGAATCGGCATTTGTATTGGATTTACCAGATTTATATTGAATTTCATAATCGTATTCATCCATATTTATACGCCATCGCATTAGACGGGAAGATGGGTTTGAACTTTTATATAACCATATAAGAGGTTTATGGTTGGTTTTTATTATAAATTTTGTTCCATAAAGGTACGGTCTAAATTGTTTAACAGCCCACACAATCGCAAGGAGTTCCTTTTCCACAGTAGTATCGATTTTTTTATTCAACATAGTTGCCTTCGAGGGCGATACAACGAGTATAGCGATTTTCCAACTTTTCTATACCTCTTTTATAGTACGATTTCTCTTTCTCGTCAAAATAGCCCTCAGTTTCAGCGATTACTTCATCATTGGACTTAAATTTCTTTCCAGCAAGCATTCTATTGAGATCTGAAAACAGGAAAAAGTCGCTGGGGGCTAAATCTGGAGAATATGGTGGGTGGGTAAGCAATTCAAAGCCCAATTCATTCAATTTTGCCATCGTTTTCATCGATCTGTGACACGGTGCATTATCTTGGTGAAAGAACACTTTTTTCTTTTGCAAATGTGGCCGTTTCCTTGCGATTTCAGCCTTCAATCGATCTAAAAGTTCACAGTAATATTCGCTGTTTATGGTGGTTCCTTTTTGGAGATAGTCGATAAATATTATTCCGTTCGTATCCCAAAATACAGACGCCATCACCTTACCGGCCGACTGTTGCGTCTTTGCTCGCTTTGGATTCGGTTCGTCGACTGCTGTCCACTCAGCTGACTGTCTTTTGGATTCTGGTGTGTAATTGTGAAGCCATGTCTCATCCATTGTCACATATCTACAATAGAATTCCCTTTTATTGCGGTTTAACAGTGCCAAAGGCTCCTCCGAAGCATCGATTCGTTGTTGTTTTTGGTCGACTGTGAGCTCACGCGGCACCCAATTTGCACAGAGCTTTCGCATACCCAAATGTTCATGTAAAATGGTAAAAACACTACCATCTGCTACCTTTACAATGTCAGCTATTTCGTGCACCTTCAATTTGCGATCGTTCATAACCAATTTGTGGATTTTTTTTATGTTTTCTGGAATAACAGCCTCATTTGGGCGTCCACTGCGCTCTGCATCTTTTGTGCTGGTACGACCACATTTAAATTCAGCCATCCACTTCTCTACCATTTGTCTCGATGGTGTAATGGATAGTCTGGACTAATGTCAGAACGTCGTGTATTACAGTCGCAGTTTCCTTAGTTGTTGTTCCTTATATTAATCTGTACCACTTGTAATAGATTCTCATCCCTTCATCATCAATAGTCATATTTCGTGTAGTTTCCTTAACCCATAGTTTCCTTATATATTTCTTAAAATCTAACTAAATCTGCAATAGCCGGACAAACGTATAGGAGAAAGAAAATTGCACTAATTACCCTGATTTATTTAATCATTAATATAACATAATATTGGTTAATTTGAATTAATTAATAATTTTCTTTAATCATCATCCGTATAACCACTAAAATTTAATCAGAATTTAATCTTGCAACGCACTAAAATTGACGCGCGTTATACTTCCATTCGATTGTTCTCGCCTTACTACTTGAGTTTAAACTCTTCTTTTTTTTCAAAACACAAACCGTAATGAAACAACGAAATTCTCAAAACCTCATAACAGCTACGTGTATTCTGTTTCCAATCGTCAACATACAACGAATTACTATTCTTGCTTTGTTAAACATTTGATTTGTCTTTGTATGAGTGTTTTGCTTTAAACAATCCTTCCGTTATTGAACTGAACTTCACTGTACTGATATTGCAGAATGTAGTTAATAAATGTCTAAACATCATATCATTGATCGAATCTGTATTTGATTCATTTTGAATTCAATTATACATGTTATGGATGTGTCGGAAATATCTTGTGTCCAAACCTTATTTTCGTACAATATTATCAAATAGCAAACGGTTTTGTGAACTATAATAAGTTCCCAATAATTTGAAAATCTGATGTAAATTAATTATCTCCCATCTAAATACGATATTCGAGTTATTTCGAGACAAAATTTGGCTATATAATAAGCCACTGTAAATTGTTCTCTCTCTTAGTCTGATATTGATTTTTGCTATTGGATTCTTATTTTGGTCGATGTGTTTTGACGTCTTTGTGAGTGTGAGGTTATCAGCCATTTATTTAAATGCTGAAATATCAAAATACAAAAAAATATATCTCCTTGTTTAAACTTAAGTAGGAAAAATTTATCTTTCGGTGATAATATTAATAGTTCCAAAGCAAAAGAAAAAAATTATTTTATGTTTGTGTGTGATAGTCCAAATAATTTAATTAATTTAAATAATTCAATATTAAATTGTGATAACCCTAGTGTAAAATTAATTAATTTCTGTGATGTGTTAAGTCTTCTTATGCTTGCCATGTTTTTTTTATTAGTTGTGTTATAAGCTAAATTAAATCATAAGTCTCAGAATAGTTTAGATTAAAAGTGATAAACAACTTTAATGTTAATGAAAAGATCCATGATGAACGGGATCGGTCATACCGGAAAACTGAGGTAATCGTAGTGTCATTCGAGTTGTTGTTTGGTTTTTTTTTCAATGACCTCGAAATTATTTATCACTAATGAATCATAATACAAAACCAGAAAGGAAATTCTTGTATTATGTACATTAACTTTATATTTGCATGTTATATAAAATACATAAAATAATTTATATTGCTATTATCATTAAAGTAAAAAGCGCGCAAAATAAGTGTGTTTTTGTTGTTGAATTGGGCGGGGAATTTTGTTTATCAAATACGGCAACAAATTGTTAACTAAAATAACAATAACTAGTGTTGGTACAATTTATTACGGTTTTTTTTTGGATTTCAACGCATACGTCAACAATTACTTTTTACCGTATTGCTTCACCATCCTTGATACAAAATTATTGCCGTTCTATTTCAACAAGTAATTTAACTAATATTGGTACAATTCATTACATTTTTGGATTTCAACGCATACGTCAACAATTACTTTTTACCGTATTGCTTCACCATCCTTGATACAAAATTATTGCCGTTCTATTTCAACAAGTAATTTAACTAATATTGGTACAATTCATTACATTTTTGGATTTCAACGCATACGTTGAACTAATGCTGGTACAACTTATTACATTTTTTTTGGATTTCAACGCATACGGCAACAATTACTTTTTACCGTATTGCCTCACAATCGTTGATACAAATCATTACCGTTCTATTTCAACAAATAGTTTAACTAGTGTTGGTACAATTTATTACATTTTTTTTTGATTTCAACGCATCCTACAACAATTACATTTCAACGTATTCGGCGGTAATTGCTATAATCGTTACCATATTCACCTGTGCTTATCAATTGGTTCGGCGTTTATGTTTACAATCAGATCAATCGGCGGTAATTGCTATAATCGTTACCATATTCACCTGTGCTTATCAATTGGTTCGGCGTTTATGTTTACAATCAGATACAAGTTTCTACTTAACATTGTATTTAACCTTGATAAATTATTCAACATTGCTGATTACTAGATTGATTAACGTTTCTGCTTATCAATTTTATTTTACAACACTGCTGATTGCCAGTTTGACTACGTTTCTATTTAACAATTACGAATTAATCTACGTTGCTGATTACCAAGTTTATATCACGTTTCTACTTATTCAACCGAAATTATACAAGTTTGTACACTGTTTCTGCTTATCAATTTTGATTCAACGATATTTTGCATCAATTACAACATTTTTGATTCAACAACATTTTGCATCAATCGCAACATTTTCGATCCAACAAAATTTTACAAATTTATATAACGTTTATACTTACCAATTTTGATTCAACAATATTTTACATCAATTACATCATTTTTGATTCAACGATATTTTGCATCAATTACAACATTTTTTGTTTTGATTCCACAACATTTTACAAAATTTATATAACGTTTCTACACATCATTTTTGATTCAACAATACTTTACATCAATCACATCAGTTTTGATTCAACGATATTTTACATCAATTACAATGTTTTTTTTTTGATTCAACAAAACTTTACAAATTTATATAACGTTTCTACTTACCAATTTTGATTCAACAATAGTTTACATCGATTACATCATTTTTGATTCAACAATATTTTACATCGATTACTTCATTTTTGATCCAACAAAGTTTTACAAAGTTATATAACGTTTCTACGTACCAATTTTGATTCAACAATATTTTACATCAATTACATCATTTTTGATTCAACATTATTTTACATCAATTACTTCATTTTTGATCCAACAAAATTTTACGAATATATATAACGTTTCTACACATCATTTTTGATTCAACAATATTTTACATCAATTACATCAGTTTTTGATTCAACACTATTTTACATCAATTACTTCATTTTTGATCCAACAAAATTTTACGAATATACATAACGTTTCTACTTAACATTTCGTACCACGTTTGTACGTGCAATTTCATTTAACATTGTTATCATACCAAATATTGTCGAGAGATTCCTAACGTGATCCACGTGCGGATGGAGGGCTGATGGAAGCAGAATAGGAGGACGGGGTTTAATCATGGGGTGAGTAAATTTATTTTTATTACTTAGGTCATAATGATAAAGGGGCGTGAATGTGTGTGTGTGTGTGTGTGTGGGCGTATGTGAGTGAACGTGGGGGTTGGACGTGTTGATCGTGGGTCTTTCGCGAATGGGGTCGCCAGAGTCTCCTTTTTTCACACTTGTATCTTTTTTTCCATTTCTGCAAATTTTCGTAAATAGCGTACATTTCTGTATTTGTGCTGAAGTAGCAGGGTTACTTTATCGTTCCCATGGGCTGAAGCTAGTTTGGGGCTTGAAAATCAATCTCGCTAGGTACGCTTCCTGCTATGTCCTTCTCATTGGTTCGCCACTGAGAAAACGCTTCATTACAAATTGGCGCCCAACGTGGGGCTTCTCTAAGGGTCCCTACAGCAATGTAGGACTCTGGAGGAGTCCCTCCATATTTTCAAAAATTTGAAAAATTTTTTTTTTAAAAATTTTTCTTCATAATTAACTTTATTTCCACTAAAACAATAGTAAAGACTCTGGCGGCGTAGAAGCAGTTCCCTGCTTCAAACGCGCAGGAGCAAAGGAAGTCTGAGATCCCTCAGACTTTTCTTTGATGGGGAGTTGCGTCCCTACGCCTCCAGCAATGTTTCCCCCTTTTGTTTTTTTTGGATAACGCAAGGGTGGGAATATTTCTTAGGAAGTATTCCCAATGGGCATTACAACCCCACGGACCCTAGTTACGGGCTGGGTTTCTGGCGATGTCACGAGGGCCGAAGGTGACTCAGGTGCCAGACCTAGACTGACGTGTATTGGTGTATACGCCAATTCTCGTCCGAGTCTGGTCACCTGGTCAGGCTTCGGGTTCGTGGTGTCCTCAGAGTCCAGTCCGAACTGATATTGTCTAATAGTTAGAGTCCCCTCCCGACAATATCGGTTTCCTATGGCCTGAGTGTTTCGGTTCCCCATGGATAATACTGAGGGACATTTTCCAAAGTAGCCCGATCAGCTACTGAGGGAAGATGCCCGCTCAGCTTTTATGCCGTGGTTGACTGGATCCACTCAGGTCATAGCACCTGGCCCGTATGTGTTGGTGGTATGGATCGCAGTTGGCGGGTGCTGTCGATCGAATGGTGGACCAGAGGATTTATCTTCTGGCCATCCCGTCAGCACTTGTCTGCTGGGTGAAATCCCATCAGCACCTACCCCATCTTATTCCTTTCCCACCCTACCTTTTCCCATCCTTTTACATCCCCTCTTCTCCCCTGTTCCTTTCTGATTTCCCATCCCTTAACGTAGGTTATTTAAACTTTTTCTTTGTTCCCACCACAAAATAAAAACAACAAACTATTAAGGAAAGACAGGCGATCACCACTTCCAACCCCATGTGTGGTGATCTCCCCCCTTGATTGATCCGTCCGTCCGTCCTCCGTCTAAATATTGAATAATAAATATTGAATAAATAAATATTGAATATATAAATATTAAATAGATCATTATTGAATAGATAAATAAGAAAATTAAAGAAAGAACTAATTAGCAAACAAAACTGCTGATAGGAATCAGAAACTAATTTATTGTTTTCTCCAAATTTTTTTTTAGATAACGTCAAATCAAGAAATTAATAAAATACAACAAACCCAAATATAATTAAAGATAAATAACCAAATCAATTAATGGCATTCAAGAAAATTTTAGTCAAGAAAGTAATAATATCCAACAAACTAAATAGAAACTATTCAGGATACTAAGGAAATTTTACTTGAACCATACCAACCTCAGGATACGCAGAAAAAATAAAATAGGAATTAAGGCACAAAACACGGAAATTTAAAACAAATCAAAGGCACAAAAAGTTCTGGATGGGTACTCAGTGTAGGGATATAGATTTGCTTTATTAGAATATATAAAATTTCTGTAGGTTAGTAGTACCCACCCGAGAACTAATAAACGTGAGTTTTACTTTTAATTGTTTTTTTTTTTCGAATTGTCAAGGTCAAAGTGTCCGTATCGGTCCGCCAATTGCCTTTGATCCTTGTTTTCCATTTCCATAGTATTAATTTAATTTAATTACATAGTAGGTTAAGATTTGTTTTTATATATAATTTTCTTTAATTCGATTTTGTTAATACCAAGCATTCTCCTTGTCAAACCGGTAGGCTTGCCGCACTTTTTTTTTGTCACTCATATTCGAGTATAGGGAACCGTCAGACCTGCCCTGAATTGAGTCTGAAAATTTTCGTAATTGCCATCTTCTGCCATATTTGTAGTATACTTTCTTTCTCTCCAATCTCACCGTTTATTTTTGTTCTGTTCCTATTTCAGCATCTTGGAAAACAATTGTAATTAGTAAAGAAATAATATCAAGACAATAATAAATCTTATGTAATATAATTGACGAATTGGTCAGACATTGCGCAGCTGTTTGAGGTTTGAAACGCTAAATTTCCATATAATCTTTTTTTTTAAATTCTGCTGTAAAATATTCAAAGTAATCAAATAGTGGAATAAAATAATCTTTTCTGTTGATAATTAAATTGTTTATTTGGATTCAACGTTCACATCGATAGTGTAATCATTTTCGTTTCGCTCTCCATAAACGTGCATTTATTGATCTGGTCCTGTGCGGCGGTTTGAGTGTTCATAATGTCTGCCACTGATAAGATTGACGTTCTGGATAGGTCCAGCTCTTGTGCTGTTTGTCAACACGAAATAGTGCCGGCCGACGTAAAACTTCTCACTCGGTGTAACCATCTCTTTCATGACATCTGCCTCAACGACTGGTTGTTGCAGAATCGCACCTGCCCGATTTGTCGAGCCGCTTGTGAGCGTGCAGAATTACAGAGGTTGCCTCGAGGGATAGATAAAAATAATTATACAATAGTGCCACCCCCACCGCGACCTGTGACTCGATCTGTTACCGCAGGTTGGCAACGTCGTTCCAGTACCGGAAATCAGCCCTCGTCCACGCCTTTGGCAAACCGTCTTCCACCATCTCGACTCGCCGATGAAGTGCGAGTGAATATAGGTCAACGATCTCCCATATATGGTGCCGCTGCAGCGGAAGATCAAGGTTTTCAGGAAGCAGTAAATGCTCACATCGATCAGGAAATTTCGAGAATTAATCACTCAATGATGCAATCACGTGCTCCGGCACCGGAAGTGTTACTACCCCTAGCGCATAATGTAATCTCGCCCACCACCCCGAGACATCAATCGGTTCATTCCGGAAATTATACACCAGTAAATGCGTATGTACGGAATAACGTACCGGTACCACCAATGTTTGCTGAACCTCCTCCTGCTCTTGCTCCGGCTAGATTACGAACACATCTCGATCAGCACTCTACTACAGTTAGAAATTGGAACGTTACGTTCTCAGGCAGACCCGATGGTCTGGATGTTGAAGCGTTCATCTTCAGAATAGAGCGGCTGACAGAGATGTGTTTAAATAGCGATTTTACTATTGTCACCCGTTGTCTATACTTGTTATTCACAGATCGAGCAGCTGATTGGTTCTGGAGATATTTTCGCCAGAACCGACAGCTTATTTGGACTGACTTATGTCATGCTCTTCGAATAGAATTTCAGGACAGGCAGACGGACGAAGAGGTAAAGGAGCGGATGAGGGCCAGGAAACAGCGGCCCACCGAATTGTTTGATGAATTCTTACAATCAATTTATCGACTAGGCGATAAACTACGAGTACCGATGCCGGATGTGGAGTTGTTCTCCTTGATTCGCCACAACTTACGAATGGAAATTAGAAGGGAGCTACTTTATGTCACCATCTATGGACTGGAACATCTGCGCCAGCTCTGCCGTGACCGCGAAAAATTATGGGCCGAGTCAATAACCAGACCGCGCGATTATAACATTAGACCATCGAGACCGGTGTCTGAGGTGGATTTAGATCGTGAATTTTCACAAATACAAATTAGCGAATTGCCAACTGAATCGTTACCAAATACATCCAACGAACTTGCGGCAATACAGCCTGCCCCTAATATGAGACGAATAACCAGTTCAACTATTTGTTGGAACTGCAAACGACCTGGTCATCGGTGGCACGATTGTCGTGAATCACAGCGATTGTTTTGTTGGGGATGTGGGAAGGACGATGTGTTGTGTCCTAATTGTGAAAATTGTCAGGGAAACCGAAGGGGGGGCCAGAATCCCAACACCTTTTCTCGCTCCCAAGACCTGTCTTAGATTCATCTAAGACCAAATTTAATTTGTCTCCTGATCTTTCAGATATTTCATCTACCAATCCCAATAACTTATTGGTACACGATACCCTATTGAGCCGAGCTTCAACATCCACTCTTATAGAACACCCGTTGAACACTGCTTCTGATACACTGGTATCCACCCATGATATCAATGTAACATTATTGAAACGAACACCCGCTCATACTGAACCACCTCCATTATGGACCAAAATCAAATCGTTCCAACAACGATTGAACGAATACCTGAAAATACGCTCAAACATATTTGTCGATTCATTATCATCTTTGAAACTTCCATCGCGCTCGGCGCTCCGTTCTCGTATTTATTGGCAACAACGTCATTTGTTTAAAACTAAAACCATTTCCTCTATTGTGAAATTGGCCAACGATGTGAGATCTTATGCCACCGTGTCAATATTGGGTAAACAACATACTGGACTGTTGGATAGTGGAGCGTCTTTGACTGTAATTGGTGGTGATTTTGCTAAAGAAATCGTACAGACTCCAGACCTTCTGACTTATTCGTCTGCAGTAGTTCGTACTGCCGATGGCCAAAGACAGAAGATCTTGGGGTTTATAAAGACAAAGATTTCATTTATGAACCAAGTCAGAACCCTGGACGTCTTCGTTATCCCGTCTTTAACTCAAGATCTATACCTAGGTATAGATTTCTTTAACGCTTTTGGTTTGTTTAACTCGAGATTTGAATTACCTACCTTTTCAACTACGGAGTCAGTAATTTCAGAATTGTCTATGGACAAACAGGAACGCTTACAAAACACTATCCAACTTCTACCTTCATTTTCAAAAATGGGTCTGGGTCGAACACATTTGTTGGAACACGTTATTGATGTGGGGACTGCAGCTCCCATCAAGCAACGACACTATCCGATATCGCCCGCCATTGAGAAACTGATGGGAGAAGAACTGGATAGGATGTTGTCTCTGGGTATTATAGAGGTTTCAAACAGTCCATGGTCAAGTCCTGTGGTCTTAATTCGCAAACCTGGGAAGAATCGTCTTTGTTTGGATAGTAGAAAGGTCAATACAGTTACTAAAAAGGATGCTTACCCCCTTCCACAGATAGATGGAATCTTGAGTCGTCTGCCACAGAGTAATTTCATTTCCAGTTTGGATCTGAAAAACGCTTTCTGGCAGATACCTCTAGAAAAACACTCCCGAGAGAAAACTGCTTTTACGGTCCCTGGGCGGCCTTTGTATCAGTTCGTAAGAATGCCTTTCGGACTGTGCAATGCGCCGCAAACGATGACTAAATTGATGGACCAAGTAATTCCTCCCCATCTCAAGTCGTGCGTCTTCGTATACTTGGATGATCTTCTAATAGTCAGATACCTTTGAGGCCCATCTGAAACTGTTAGAAGATATCTCCCAGTGTCTTAGACGTGCGAACTTGACGATAAACGTGGGAAAAAGTAAGTTTCTCTTGCCGGAGGTGAAATATTTGGGATATGTTGTGGGAGGTGGTACGTTGAAAATTGATCCTGATAAAACTCTAGCTATTTCCGAATTTCCTACACCGCGTACGTCCAAACAGATTCGACGTTTCCTGGGTATGGCGGGTTATTATCGCCGTTTTATATCTGATTTCTCTGCTATGTCCTCTCCGATATCCGATTTGTTGAAGAAAAATTCTACTAAATTCATATGGACCCCAGAAGCTGAAACAGCATTTGTAAATCTCAAAAATGCTCTCATATCAGCACCAGTTCTCATAAATCCCGACTACACTAAACCCTTTACTCTCCAGTGCGACGCTAGCAATGACGGTATAGGTTGTGTATTACTACAGTGTGACATGGACGGTATGGAACATCCCATAGCGTACATGTCCAAGAAACTAAATTCTGCGCAACGCAATTACTCCACTAGTGAGAAAGAGTGTCTAGCCGCCGTACTGGGAGTAAAGAAATTTAGAGCGTATGTCGAGGGCCAGGCCTTTAAGATCATAACTGACCATGCTTCATTAAAATGGTTAATGCAACAAAAAGACCTTTCGGGTCGATTGGCTCGTTGGAGCTTGAAATTGCAGGGTTACGTCTTTGATATTGAGTACCGAAAAGGAAATTTAAACATAGTTCCAGACACTCTATCGAAACGTGATTCTGTTGACGTCATTTCTGAATTATGTCCAGTGCCTGAATTAGATCTTAATTCCCCTTTCTTCAACACTTCTCGATATTTGGAGTTGGTAAATCTGGTTACCGAAGCAGACGGTACATTGCCTGATCTGAAAGTAATTTCTGGTCGGGTTTATAAACGATTGGCTTGTCTAGATCTTGATATTCCTTCAGAGGGTGAGGTTTGGAAATTGTGGTTACCTGAGGAATGCACTGACGAGTGTATTGCAAGGGCCCACAATCCTCCTACCTCATCCCATGGAGGTCTAGCAAAAACCTTGTATAACCTTCGTAAATTTTACTATTGGCCTCGTATGTATACCCAGGTTAAATCGTACATCGGAAATTGTAAGACCTGTAAAGAAATCAAAGCGACTAATGTTCCACTTCGTGCTCCCATGGTGTCCCAAATGAAAACAGAACGAATTGGACAGCGATTATATATCGATATTCTTGGCCCTTATCCTCGTTCAAAGGCCGGGAATATCGCTATCCTTGTAGTATTAGATCATGTTACTAAATACCCATTTTTATTTCCTTTACGGAAACTAACCGCTGAACCAATTTGTCATCTATTGGCTACCAATGTCTTTCACGTATTTGGTTGTCCCGAAGTTATTGTGTCCGATAATGGGACGCAGTTTAAGTCTAAACTATTTGGAGATTTCTTGGCGAAGCACGGAGTGAAACATACATTACTAGCGTTATATTCACCTCAAGCTAACGCTTCGGAACGGGTAAATAGAAGTGTTTTATCTGGTATTAGAGCCTATTTAAAGGAGGAACATTCTAAATGGGATCTGCACTTGAGCGACATCGCTTGTGCACTACGTTGTTCCCTGCATCAAACACTTAAATGTTCCCCATATTACGCAATGTTTGGAATACCTATGGTGACTCATGGTTCGTCATATGAACTGCTGAGACGATTGAATAGTCTTCATGATCCAGGTGAAACGATTCTGCGACCGGACTATCTTAATAAGATTCGAATTCGAATTCTTGATTTAACTGCCGAAGCGTTTGTCAAAAGTGCTGAAAGATACAATTTACGAGCTCGAGTAACTTTGTTTAAACCAGGTGATACGGTGTTCCGAAGGAACTTTATTTTGAGTGACGCCGGTAAGAAATTATCTGCTAAACTTGCACAGAAGTTTATTGAGACCAGAGTAATAAGGTTGGTAGGTGGTTCCGCCTACGAACTGGAGGACCTGGTTTCTAAACGTAGAGGTGTTTATCACTCCAAGGACATTCGTGCCTAACATCGGTAATAATTTTTTTTGCTGTCGGTATGATAGTAACTTTCGCGTGTGTTTCACCGCCATTGTAAGTCAAGATTATCGACGACCATAAAGTATGAGGGTAGTTTCATCTTAAATTCACAGTTCAGTGAGTGTGTAGCAACTTTGGTGTTCGGGTCTTGTTTCAAAAATTTTTCTGTGTAGACTATTTGCCAGCGAAAATACCGAGATCGAATGTATTGAATTTGGTTCAATTAGTTGCTTTGAAACTATGTAAACAGTTTTTTTTTGCCTTCAGAGTCACTGGGACGGAAGCGTACAACAGTGTGGCCCGGCTAGCTCAGTCGGAGAAGTATGAGACTCGTGTTAGTTCAGGTGTGGGTTGCGAGCCTGCATAACGTAAAAACGGAATGGTATCGGTTGTTTCATTAAAGGAGTTGGTCCAATGGTGTTTTTCTTTTCGATCTGTAGCAGATTGAATAAATTTTTTTGACTTTAGAGTCTCGGGAACCCCCAGATCTGCCCGAAATTGGGTCTGGAAGATGTTAGTTATCCATCGTTTGCAATAGAGTAGAATACTGTTTTTATCGATATCCCTCCCAAAAGTTTTTTTTTGTATAATCATAGATACTTTGTTACTTTGTTTCTGCTAAGACTGAGTTTGTAATACCGATCGAATTGATTGCTAATCTGTGGTACGTCGAGGTGCTTCACCATACTAATATGTATATACAAGGTCTATTGGCGACCAGCCTATGCCTTTTTCAACTTCTTTTTGGTCGTGAGTGTTCGTCCAAAAAGCACTTGTTCTGTAATGGATAGTCTGGACTAATGTCAGAACGTCGTGTATTACAGTCGCAGTTTCCTTAGTTGTTGTTCCTTATATTAATCTGTACCACTTGTAATAGATTCTCATCCCTTCATCATCAATAGTCATATTTCGTGTAGTTTCCTTAACCCATCGTTTCCTTATATATTTCTTAAAATCTAACTAAATCTGCAATAGCCGGACAAACGTATAGGAGAAAGAAAATTGCACTAATTACCCTGATTTATTTAATCATTAATATAACATAATATTGGTTAATTTGAATTAATTAATAATTTTCTTTAATCATCATCCGTATAACCACTAAAATTTAATCAGAATTTAATCTTGCAACGCACTAAAATTGACGCGCGTTATACTTCCATTCGATTGTTCTCGCCTTACTACTTGAGTTTAAACTCTTCTTTTTTTTCAAAACACCGTAATGAAACAACGAAATTCTCAAAACCTCATAACAGCTACGTGTATTCTGTTTCCAATCGTCAACATACAACGAATTACTATTCTTGCTTTGTTAAACATTTGATTTGTCTTTGTATGAGTGTTTTGCTTTAAACAATCCTTCCGTTATTGAACTGAACTTCACTGTACTGATATTGCAGAATGTAGTTAATAAATGTCTAAACATCATATCATTGATCGAATCTGTATTTGATTCATTTTGAATTCAATTATACATGTTATGGATGTGTCGGAAATATCTTGTGTCCAAACCTTATTTTCGTACAATATTATCAAATAGCAAACGGTTTTGTGAACTATAATAAGTTCCCAATAATTTGAAAATCTGATGTAAATTAATTATCTCCCATCTAAATACGATATTCGAGTTATTTCGAGACAAAATTTGGCTATATAATAAGCCACTGTAAATTGTTCTCTCTCTTAGTCTGATATTGATTTTTGCTATTGGATTCTTATTTTGGTCGATGTGTTTTGACGTCTTTGTGAGTGTGAGGTTATCAGCCATTTATTTAAATGCTGAAATATCAAAATACAAAAAAATATATCTCCTTGTTTAAACTTAAGTAGGAAAAATTTATCTTTCGGTGATAATATTAATAGTTCCAAAGCAAAAGAAAAAAATTATTATATGTTTGTGTGTGATAGTCCAAATAATTTAATTAATTTAAATAATTCAATATTAAATTGTGATAACCCTAGTGTAAAATTAATTAATTTCTGTGATGTGTTAAGTCTTCTTATGCTTGCCATGTTTTTTTTATTAGTTGTGTCATAAGCTAAATTAAATCATAAGTCTCAGAATAGTTTAGATTAAAAGTGATAAACAACTTTAATGTTAATGAAAAGATCCATGATGAACGGGATCGGTCATACCGGAAAACTGAGGTAATCGTAGTGTCATTCGAGTTGTTGTTTGGTTTTTTTTTCAATGACCTCGAAATTATTTATCACTAATGAATCATAATACAAAACCAGAAAGGAAATTCTTGTATTATGTACATTAACTTTATATTTGCATGTTATATAAAATACATAAAATCGTCGCTTTAATAATGAAACAACGTATGCTATTTATACGTTGTTTTTATATAATAGGTGCGCTGCATTCCCCATAAGCGTATCTTTGAATTGGCGTTTTTACATTTTCGAATTATTTTATGACTGGGGGTAAGAATTTATAAATTATAAATTAACGTCCATGCAAATGCATGCGCACATCAAACTTTAAACTCAAATATCTCGAAACTATACTTTTGCGTATACGTCATTTCATTATTAAAGCGACGAAATAATTTATATTGCTATTATCATTAAAGTAAAAAGCGCGCAAAATAAGTGTGTTTTTGTTGTTGAATTGGGGGGGGAATTTTGTTTATCAAATACGGCAACAAATTGTTAACTAAAATAACAATAACTAGTGTTGGTACAATTTATTACGGTTTTTTTTTGGATTTCAACGCATACGTCAACAATTACTTTTTACCGTATTGCTTCACCATCCTTGATACAAAATTATTGCCGTTCTATTTCAACAAGTAATTTAACTAATATTGGTACAATTCATTACATTTTTGGATTTCAACGCATACGTCAACAATTACTTTTTACCGTATTGCTTCACCATCCTTGATACAAAATTATTGCCGTTCTATTTCAACAAGTAATTTAACTAATATTGGTACAATTCATTACATTTTTGGATTTCAACGCATACGTTGAACTAATGCTGGTACAACTTATTACATTTTTTTTGGATTTCAACGCATACGGCAACAATTACTTTTTACCGTATTGCCTCACAATCGTTGATACAAATCATTACCGTTCTATTTCAACAAATAGTTTAACTAGTGTTGGTACAATTTATTACATTTTTTTTTGATTTCAACGCATCCTACAACAATTACATTTCAACGTATTCGGCGGTAATTGCTATAATCGTTACCATATTCACCTGTGCTTATCAATTGGTTCGGCGTTTATGTTTACAATCAGATACAACGTTTCTACTTAACATTGTATTTAACCTTGATAAATTATTCAACATTGCTGATTACTAGATTGATTAACGTTTCTGCTTATCAATTTTATTTTACAACACTGCTGATTGCCAGTTTGACTACGTTTCTATTTAACAATTACGAATTAATCTACGTTGCTGATTACCAAGTTTATATCACGTTTCTACTTATTCAACCGAAATTATACAAGTTTGTATACTGTTTCTGCTTATCAATTTTGATTCAACGATATTTTGCATCAATTACAACATTTTTGATTCAACAACATTTTGCATCAATCGCAACATTTTCGATCCAACAAAATTTTACAAATTTATATAACGTTTATACTTACCAATTTTGATTCAACAATATTTTACATCAATTACATCATTTTTGATTCAACGATATTTTGCATCAATTACAACATTTTTTGTTTTGATTCCACAACATTTTACAAAATTTATATAACGTTTCTACACATCATTTTTGATTCAACAATACTTTACATCAATCACATCAGTTTTGATTCAACGATATTTTACATCAATTACAATGTTTTTTTTTTGATTCAACAAAACTTTACAAATTTATATAACGTTTCTACTTACCAATTTTGATTCAACAATAGTTTACATCGATTACATCATTTTTGATTCAACAATATTTTACATCGATTACTTCATTTTTGATCCAACAAAGTTTTACAAAGTTATATAACGTTTCTACGTACCAATTTTGATTCAACAATATTTTACATC
Source organism: Diogma glabrata (assembly GCA_963693315.1). Lineage (NCBI taxonomy): Eukaryota > Metazoa > Arthropoda > Insecta > Diptera > Cylindrotomidae > Diogma > Diogma glabrata. The sequence continues at coordinate 139,845,056 of OY856188.1, read as the reverse complement.
AATTACATCATTTTTGATTCAACATTATTTTACATCAATTACTTCATTTTTGATCCAACAAATTTTACGAATATACATAACGTTTCTACTTAACATTTCGTACCACGTTTGTACGTGCAATTTCATTCAACATTGTTATCATACCAAATATTGTCGAGAGATTCCTAACGTGATCCACGTGCGGATGGAGGGCTGATGGAAGCAGAATAGGAGGACGGGGTTTAATCATGGGGTGAGTAAATTTATTTTTATTACTTAGGTCATAATGATAAAGGGGCGTGAATGTGTGTGTGTGTGTGTGTGGGCGTATGTGAGTGAACGTGAGGGTTGGACGTGTTGATCGTGGGTCTTTCGCGAATGGGGTCGCCAGAGTCTCCTTTTTTCACACTTGTATCTTTTTTTCCATTTCTGCAAATTTTCGTAAATAGCGTACATTTCTGTATTTGTGCTGAAGTAGCAGGGTTACTTTATCGTTCCCATGGGCTGAAGCTAGTTTGGGGCTTGAAAATCAATCTCGCTAGGTACGCTTCCTGCTATGTCCTTCTCATTGGTTCGCCACTGAGAAAACGCTTCATTACAATGGAGCAGAGTTTGGATAATGTTTATCAAGCCATTGTTTGGTTTCCACTGTATTTTTTTTCATCAAAAAGCAATGCTTTATTAAAATTCGAAATTCACTTTTTTCCATTTTTTTTCAAAAACAAAAGTTGCTTCACACAAAATGCTATAACTCACGAATAAATAGTCAGATTGCTGTCAAATTTATACACGTTTCGTTTGAAGGTTAGAACTAAATAAAAATCATATGGAAAAAATTCTAGTAATGCCATCTATGTGTCATCCTACGGACTTATTGAATGACCTAGTACTTGCATAGGCAATAGGTAAGTCCGCGGAGTTTATATGCTGTGATTAAACGGCTCCAATTGCTTGGTCACTGGCATCTGTTGTAACGAAAAATGTCTATGCAAAATTAGGATATTGCAAAATAGGTGATTGTACAAGTGAATTTTTTAATTTACTGAAAGCTTCATCGCAAAATGGATCCCAATTGAATGGAACATTCTTTTTTAAAAGATGAAGTATGGGACTTGCAATATTAGAAAAATTTGCTATAAACCTTCGATAATAACTACACAGTCCTATGAATGATTTAACTTCGGTAGGGCTTAATGGTACTGGAAAATTTGTTACGGCAGATATCTTGTTTGTATCAGGGTTTATACCTTCGCTGGTAATTAAATGACCAAGGTAAGTTATTTCCTTGCGTAGAAATTGACATTTTCGAGGTTGTAATTTAAGATTGAATTTGCGGAAAAATTTTAAAATATCTATTAATTTGCTATTGTGATCTTTCAGATCATGGCCATAAACTATGACGTCGTCTAAATATATAAAGCATTTAACACCGTTTAGACCGGATAATATACAATTCATTATACGCTGAAATGTTGCGGGTGCGTTTTTTAACCCAAATGGCATACGCGTATAATGGAAATGACCAAGATCGGTACTGAACGCCGTTTTTTCTTTACTGCTATTATCTAGAGGTATTTGAAAGAATCCGTCAGCGAGATCTAGAGTTGAGAAATATGTAGATTTGCCCAATTGGTCTAATATGTCTATGATATTGGGTAGTGGAAATACTTCGCCTATTGTTACATTATTCAGTCGCCTGAAATCTACCACTATGCGCCATCGTTTTTCGTCTCCATCAGACTTTTTCGAAACTACTAAAAGTGGGAGACTCCACGGACTACTACTCGGTTCAACTATTCCATCTTCTAGCATTTTATGAACCTGTTTATTTATAACTTCTTTCATGGCATGAGGTAATCTGTATGGCTTGATATGTATAGGATTTGTATCGGGTAAAATTGGAATTTTATGACAACCTGTGTTGGAAGTAGTTAATTTATCACCGCTAAGATGAAATACATCGTTAAAATAACGGCATATTTCTAATATGGATTGGCGTTCTTCAATATTAAGATCGTTTAGGTTTAAACTATCTTCAAGTAATTGTAAACGTTCTTCGTTTTTATTAGACCAGGATGATACCTTTAAAATATTGTACGTATCCAGAGGTTCTGGTTTGAATGATACTGACATCGGCCCCTGTATCTATCAAAAATTTGGAATTTTTATTTGCTAAAAAGTCAATGTTAAAATTTATAAAGTTTTGATTGAACTTAGATAAAATTGAATTATTTAGATTAGTTTCTATATGGAACTGTTTTAAATCTTTTGTCAATTTGTTGTTTGTAGTTTGAGAATTTAAATTAAATTTGTTGTTGTAAAAAGTTCTGTTTGTAAAATTGTTCTTTTGATTTAAACACGGATTTAAATGTCTTTCACTCGAACAGTCGTGTTTAATGGATTCTGTTCGAGGGCTGACAAGTTTCCCGAAGTTGAAGGTTGAGAATTATACTTATCAGTAAAATTTACAGTTGGAGTTTGAATATGGTTATTTTGATAATATTTATTACGTTTGCTTTTACGGCAAACATCTATTGTATGTCCGGGTATTTTGCAATAATCGCACTGAATTGATATTTGTCTTATAGCTGGTTGTGAACTTGGTGAGTTTAATCTAGAAAACCTGCTATTAAATGAATTGGTTGGTCTATTAAAAGTATTCAGTGAATAGCACTTTTGAGCTGTATGACCTAATTTTTGACATAACTGGCATTTAGACACTTGGTTTGGGTTTCGTGAACAATGTTTCGACTCATGATCCTTTTCAATTTGATTTCCGTCCTCTTCGATCGCTTTTGCAATCGCTTCGCGAAGCGTTGGAAATCTACAAGCTTTAACTAGCAGCTTAATTGGATCTTTCAGTCTGTAGTGTCCCACATAAGAACCAATAAAACAAAAAGTTACAAAGTCTTAAAGAAACATTTAATTTATTTTTTGTCAACTCAATAAACTCCTATTTCAAAAGTAACATTTAATTCATTTTTTGTAAACTCATTAAATTCATATTTCAAATTTAAATTAATAAAACAAAATTAATTATTTCAAAATAAGTAAATTTCTTTAAAAAAATAACTAATCATCAAATTAATCAAATAAATCATTTTACAAAAATATACAAATTAAGGCAAAAAACATAAAACTTAAAATAATTTGTTAATTTTAAGTTTGAACGATTGCAGTTGGTTTTAAGTTTCTCAATCAAGTGGTTCTTTCCTTTAAGTTTTCAAAGCAGTCAAGTTCAGTTCTATTACTAAGTCCTATTAAGTCTAAAACTAAGTTCTATTAAGTTCAAAGCAGTCTATTTAAGTTAAATAAAAAGTATAATCAAATTTAGTGTGTGAAAATTTATAAACTAAACTGTATTAAAATAAAATTAAAAGTTTTATAAGTAACCTTTTAAAATTTGGGGTTGTGTTTTAACAATAAAATATTGCAAAACACACTATAAGTAACAGTAAAAAATCCAGTTATCGAGTTACGTAAATAAACAGTTAGTTACGTGAAATAACAGTAAAAAATCCAGCTATCCAGCTACCTAAATAAACAGTTAGTTACGTGAAATAACAATAAAAAAATCCAGTTATTCAGTTACAATCTATAAACTGAATGAGTGGAAGAAAATATTACACAAGACTAAGGAAAGATCTTGGTGAACCAGAAAATGCACTTCCAATAACCCCAGCATCATCAGAATTACGTCAGCGCTGCAGCAACAACCAAGAACTAACACCAAAATCAACATCCAATAGTACAGAAGTATCACCGAAAAACACACCAACACAAGCGATCTACAGCAGCAATCAATTATTAACACCGACCTCAACCCACAGAACAGAAGAATTAACAACTACACCAACCCAAGCGAGGTACAGCATTACTCAACAATCAACACCCACTACAGGTACTGTTTTTTGTCTAGATTTATTAGATAGTTTATTTAGTGAAAAACAAAGTGAGTTTTTATTTGATAGGGAATTAGAAAATTTATTAGATCTTGCCATAATTAAAATTAGAAAAAATTCAATAACAAAAAATGCAAAAATGGCAAATTTCGATATTCATAAACAAATTCAAACCATCCCCTTATTCAGTGGTGAACGTACGCCGGATTCGTCTGAACAGCTTCAAATCTTTTTATACAATTGCAACATAAATTATGATAATTTAACCGCGGAACAAAAGACATATTTTATGGCTTACATTTATAGTCGTTTTAGAGGAAAAGCTTTCATGCTTCTTAATAATTTAGAACATTTCAAAACACTACAATAATTAAAAAAATTTTTATGCGACCATTATTTTCCAACTAAAACAACAGTAGAACTAACACCCGATTTAATAAACTGTCGTCAACTTCCTAATGAAACCGTTTTAAATTATGCCGACCGTCTTCAGACACTTTTAAATACAACAAAAAATGCAGTAAAAGGGAAATACTTAGAAAATAATGACTTATAAAAGAATTAGAACTCTATGCAACAAACGCATTTAAATTAGGACTAGCTCACCCAACCGTTAGACAGACGATAATTAGTTCGACGGAAACAAAACTAGAACAGTTAATAAAAATTGCTTTACAAACGGAACTACTCATGAACTATTCGAGAAACAACACGATGGACTAGTTTTTTAATGTATCGTTCCCTTCCCAAGATTTTAATCAAAACTTTAATTCAACAAAATATGAATGTCCCATAAACCACTCGCAGTTAAATATCCCACCGAATTTTCAGGCTTCCCACCAATCAATACCCAATTCTGCCACTACAAATCTACCCAAATTTCCAGCATGCCTTACCAAATTTACATCCAAGCTATCAACCACCTCAAGTATACTCAAATTTGCACCAACCAAAATCCTTAATAAATCAACCCCCACAATCATCGCGATCCTTAGTGAACCCAAATATACAATCTTCACAAAACGTAATTCATCCAAATTTTCAACCACATCGACAAATAATAATGCACTCTACACACACTTTAGATAATTTAAACCAAAATTCGATTAAAACGGAACCCGAGATGATATCACAGTTATATCCAGTGTACAAGCAATCACAGCCTCTTAATATTAAATGCTATTTTTGTAACAGACTAGGGCATGTAATAGCCGAATGTAGAACAAGCATGAAAGAAGAAAATTATTCTAGCAATTATAAAAATTATAGCTATTATAATGCCAGATTTCAAGGAGGTAAAATTGATTCATTAAACACCAATAATATTAAATGTGATTTTTGTGGTAGAATGAGTCACAGTGTCCAGGAATGTTTCCAAAAACGAAAATGAGAACAAAACAATTCCATGTCGGGAAACTGGCAGGGCACGACTTGCATCCCACAAGTCGAAGCCAAAAATTTTCAGGCTTAGGTACGGGTAAAAACTCAAATAACATAAAATATTTAAGTTCTATTAACAACGATGCTAAGCTAAATATTCCTGTTAATATAGTAAAAAACTGTTCACTTGAAATGATTGTCGACACGGGTGCCGAAATCTCAATAATTAAACTAAATAAGCTAGAACCGACGACTAAGATAGACACATCGAAAAGCATTAAAATTAAACGAATTCAAGGAACGAAAACTAAAACACTAGGGACTGCTCAAGGAATTTTTTTTGATGATCCCTTTTTAGAATGCACGTTTCACATCGATAGAAACGATGATCTTGAAATAACATCTGATGGCATTCTCGGTAGAGATTTTCTTTGGAACAATGCTAAAATTGATTGTTTTAACTGTTTGATTGAAATCTCTAAAAAAAATTTCATACCCGATAGTAAAGAAAATAGATCTGAAGATTTTGTGCCTGAAAAAATAGTTGTTAATGAAGTTTTCGATAAAACTGAAGTTTTCCCTAGAACGGAAAGCATTTCAAACGAAACATCAAGCATAAAAATCCCACCTAGCCAATTAAAAATTGTCGAATTAGTCGTTCCACTAAATATGACTGGTCAATTGATCTGTCAAAATCAAGAAATTATTCCTGGAGTGTTCATCGCAAATTCAATAGTAGAAGTAAATAACGGAAAAATAAATACTGCAATCATGAACACAAATACAAACGCATCAAGTATAAGTAATTTTAGTCCAAACCTTATGCCTTTAGAACACTACCAAATAGTTGATAAGATACAGACAAATTTAGATTTTAAATTAGAATTAGTAAATGAAGCAAAAACAAACGAACCCAAACAGAAAATACTACAATTAATAAGATTCGACGAAACTTTAAATAATGAAGAAAGAAGTTCAATTACAAATCTATGCGAAACTTTCAATGACGTTTTTCACTTAGAAGGTGAAAAGTTATCACATACCGATGCTATTCAACATACAATCCCCTTAATAGAAAACAGTTGTCCCGTAAATCAGAAAATGTACAGACTGCCCGAAGTTCAAAAACTAGAAATTAACAAACAAATTCAAGAAATGCTAGATCAGGACATAATCACCCCTAGCCATTAACCTTGGAACGCTCCACTGTTGCTAGTAAAAAAACGCCCAAGTCCCAACGGAGAAACACGACATCGAATTGTTATCGACTTCAAAAAATTGAACAACATTACAATAAATGACGCTTTTCCACTCCCAAGAATCGAAGAGATCCTAGATCAGCTAGGAAATTCTAGATATTTCACCACACTCGATTTGGCCAGCGGATACCACCAAGTCTTAGTCAAAGAGGAAGATCGCCCAAAAACTTCATTTAGCACCCCTTTAGGTCATTTTGAGTTTAAACGTATGCCTTTCGGTTTGACTTCAGCTCCAGCGACATTTCAACGTGCTATGAATTATATACTAACTGGACTTCTGGAGGAATAGAGTGCTACGTTTATCTTGACGATATTGTGTACGCAAAAAACCTAGAAGACCATAATAAAAAACTGTCCGATGTGCTCTCCAGACTAAGATATTACAATTTAAAGCTACAACCAGAAAAATGTCAATTTCTTAGAAAAGAAATTACATATTTAGGCCATTTATGCACCGAAGAAGGTGTATCCCCCGATCCAAGTCGTACAATCTCAGTCCAAAATTTTCCAATTCCTCATACCTTAAAACAGGTACAATCTTTCTTAGGGCTGGCAAATTATTATAGAAAGTTCATTCCAAATTTTTCTAAAATCGCTTGTTCAATTAGTAAATTATTACAAAAAGGTGTTAAATTTATGTGGGATGATAATTGCAACGATGCTTTTCAAAAATTAAAACAGTCAATTATTTCACCTCCAATATTAATATATCCAAATTTTAGTCAACCATTTAATCTCACGACGGATGCAAGCAACGAGGGTTTAGGTGCAGTATTATCCCAAGGGAAATCTGGAACTGACAAACCAATTGCTTTTATCAGTAGGACATTAAACAAAGCCGAACAAAAGTACTCCACGATCGAAAAAAAACTTCTAGCAATAGTTTAGGCCACAAAAACATTTAGATGCTACTTGCAAGGTAGGAAATTTACAGTTTTTTCAGACCATCTACCATTAAGAGGAGTTTTTAACGTCAAAGACCCGACATCGAGACTAGTTCGTTTTCATCACAAGCTGTCTGAATTTAACTATCATATCGAATCTGTTCCAGGTCCAAAGAACGCAGTCGCAGATTCCCTTAGCAGAAACTTACACGAAAACCATATAAGTAATCACACAGATAATGATCAAAACACTTTAAATGAAGAAGGACACACATCAAACTATTACACGAAAAAGCTAAATAACAATCCAAATACACTCTACGCTACAAAAGAATTAAATGTACCAACAAAATTTGACAAATCGGACGAAAATCAAATTTCTTTTATAAATTTTAATGTAGAACAACAAAATAATTCGAATCCAAAAAATTGTTTAGCAGTAACTCGGGCTCAAAAACAATTAAATGATGACAGAGGAACAGAAGATTTATCAAATAATGTCGACGGGGATAGTGAAGTTATTATTAGTGACGACGAAGACTACGAAGATATTAATGAAGAAAACATACAAATACTGACCGACAAAGACGACATTCAGACCATTTTAAAGGACTCACACGACAACCTACTAGGAGGTCATCAGGGAATAAAAAGAACATATAAACGACTAAAAACCCAATACAAATGGAATAGTGTGCTAAACGATATTACGAACTATATTCGAAAATGCCCTTTATGTCAAAAAAATAAGATCTCCAAGATTTGTAAGATGCCAATGGTATTAGGTGATATTTCAAAACGACCCTTTGAAAAAATTTATATGGACATTATAGGCCCTTTACAAACTACTTATAACGGTAATAAATACATACTAACATTTGAAGATGACTTGACAAGATTTATGGACTGCTACGCTATGCCAAATCAAGAAGCGGCCACAGTAGCTAAAATATTTTACGAAGAAATAATTTCCCGATATCGAATACCTACTATATTAGTAACTGAAAAGATACAAGCCACGGCTTATCACCCGCAATCTAATGGTGCTCTTGAACGTAGCCATAGACCGCTGGTAGAGTACCTTCGAAACTTTGTTGGCGAAACTGGAGAAAATTGGGATCAATGGTTACGACAAGCCGTTCACGTTCGAAATAATACACCACATACGAGTACTAAATTATGTCCTATGGATTGTCTGTTTGGATTCACAGCAGAAATACCCTCAAGCTAAAAGCAAGCACCTTCGCCATTATATAACTTGGATGACTATTATTTAGTCCTCAATCACAAAATTCAAAAGGCACACCAAATAGCACGAGAAAATCTATTAAAAAGTAAAAAAATTTCCTAGCAATACTATGACAAAAGAGTACAACCAATAAAGTTAAATCTGGGCGACCAAGTACTACTCCGTAATGAAACTCGAAAAAACAAGTTCTCAAAAATTTGGAAGGGTCCTTATAAAGTAACTGAAATCAACAGTGACGTTAACTCCACACTAAAAGTAGGAAAACGTAGCGTTAAAGTTCACAACAACAGACTAAAGTTGTTTAATGAATAATTAAAAATCGAACAGTGTCAAGTTTTTTTTCTCTCTTCTCTTCAATTATTTAGTTAAGACATGTTGTCAGTCATCTTGATACTGACTGTGGCAGTCACAAAAATGAACGGTGAAGAAACTCTTGGCTATGCAGTCACACAATTGAAGCAACATGGAATTCTTTTCGAAAGTTTGGGATCCGTTATTTTCTACTCAAACGAGTGGGAGGTATTTACATCAATAAAATTATCCAAATATAAAGATGAAATAAATTTTATAGAATATAGTGTTAAGGAAATTAACACGTTATGCGAAAGATTAAATAATGTCACATCACGAAATCAATCAAATTGTAACAACATAGCCCACGATTTAAATACCTACGCGCACGAAATAAAAGAACGAAACTCAGAAATTTCACATTTGTTCAGTTCAGGACGAATTAAAAGGAGTTGGTTTGACGCGATTGGTAGAATTTCTAAGACAGCTTTTGGAACTATGGATGTAGATGTAGTATTCCTAAACCGGAATATACATGAACCTCTATAAAGAATCTCAAAAGCCACATAAGGTTTAGTACAAACAAAACGAATAAAAGATATTATAACCAAACCAATGATATTACAACCCATTTATAACCCAAAACCCTATTTCATCATAAGATGTAACAACCATTCCCAAACATTACAACATATTGTTTAACCAAACATTTCTATAAGCCTATTCCTACAAATTAATTTCATCATCTTATGAAAATTAATGAACAAATTCTAGAATATACAATAAAATTCAAAACGCCTAAGCTAAGCAATTTTCACCAAACAAACATGTTAAAACATGTTTTAATTAATATAAATATTAATTCAATTATCCAATAATTTTTCTATTCACCAAAAATCCATTTTCAGCTATTTTTTATTAAACCAAATATAAAATGCTACAATGTCTAAAATAAATACATTGAAAATTCTATAAACATATTCCCTAGAAATTAATTTCATCATCTTATGAAATTAATGAACATTTCTTGAATATACAATAAAATTCAAAATGCCTAAGCTAAGCAATTTCCACCAAACAAACATGTTAAAACATGTTTCAATTAATACAAATATTAATTCAATTACCCAACAATTTTTCCATTCACACCAAAATTCCATTCTCAGCGATTTTCTCTAAAACCAAATCCCAAATAAAATAATCCAAACATACAATATATGGAAAAACTATCAAAAAACTTTCCGTTCAAAAAATGTCTTACTTACAAAAATTCCTATAATATAAACCTAAAACCAATTATGATAATCCAAACATATTAAACAATTAAATAAAAATTCGATTAACGGAAACGACGATTCAAATAACATATACAAAAAATATATAACATTTTCAATTAAAAATATTAAATGCTGAGTAATTAGTTCTCACTGTTTCTATTCATTCATAAAATAGAAAAAAAATCACTATTTTGTGATTGGTCAATTTTTCATTCACAATTTCCTATAAATAATATAGAAAATTGAATGAAAAGTTAGTCTGAAGTTCGGTTTGTATATACGTGGAATTACTGTCCGTCGAAGTAATTCCAAAACAGTTTTAAAATCAAAAAAATAAGTAGTGATTTCTCAAATAAGTTTTCTTAAAGTGGAAATAGTGAAAAATTAGAAAAACCATAAGTTTTTCCCACATAATTTCAATAGGAAAACAAGAAGTTTTCCCAAAAAATCATTTGCTATTAAAATAAAATATTGTTTAATAGGAAAACAAGAAGTTTTCCCAAAAATCAGTTGTTAAAGAAAAGTAGTGTTTGTGCTCACATACTTTTAATAGGAAAACAAGAAGTTTTCCCAAAAAATCATTTGCTATTAAAATAAAATATTGTTTAATAGGAAAACAAGAAGTTTTCCCACAAATCAGTTGTTAAAGAAAAGTAGTGTTTGTGCTCACATAATTTTAATAGGAAAACAAGAAGTTTTCCCAAACAATCATTCGCTATTAAAATAGAATATTGTTCAATAGGAAAACCGAGAGTTTTCCTCAAATCATTTGTAGTAAAAATTTCATGTGTTACCAATAAAAATAACAAGTTGTAATAAATGGTGTGTATTTTATAAAAACAACACATACGAGATCGAGAAATACATGATCCGGGGAATAATACCAGGTAAGTGGTAATCATAAGACTTCCCAGGTATTTTTTCAACGCGCACAAGAAGTACACTTGGCATACCCGACCCCCACAATTGGCGCAGCCGTATTTGGAGTCCTAGACTCTAGTTAAGGACCAACAGCTTCCAGAAAAATTTTTAAGTCTATTTAAAATCAAAATACAAGATAATTCTTGTTAAATAATACAACAGACACATCTAGGAGTGTCCAACATTTGTCACACTGTAGTGACGCAGCAATCAAGTGATTCAACAGGATCACCAAGGAGATCCCAACTATTAACCCGGGCACGAATTTACAAATTTTTTAACATCAAGTTATAAAGAAATAACAAATTTACAACAGTTTCTTTCTTCTAAAAACATACAACAAAATAAAAATTCAAACAACTATTTTGCTGTTACAATAAAACAGAATTTTTCTCATCACATCAAGTTTCATCATTGAAAAAAAAAATTTTTTTTTAAGGTCAGAATTCGTTGATTAATTAAATTTACATGAAATATATAATTTATATTCTAATTATTAACTATATTTAAACATTTAAATCATTTTTATAAAAATAAATTTACGCTACATTCGATTAAAAGAAACCAATTTAAAAATATTTTTTGCGTATTTAAAATATTATCACATACAATTTACAATATTATTTGCGTAATATAAAATATCATTACAAACAAATCAATTGAAAAATATTCTTTGCGTATTATAAAATATTATTACATACAATTTACAAATTATAAAATATTATTACAATCAAATTATTTACAAATTTATTTGCGTATTAAACAAATTATTTCATAATTATTTTGCAATATTAAAATAAATAATTGCAAACGAAAGAATATATACGCAATCATACGAAAAACAAAAAATTTATTTAATTTCTAGGAATCGGTTATCGTTTTACAAATTCAAGGTTAAACAGTTCCTTGACGGTCGTTAAACAAAAACTCACTTTTATTATATGTCGAAAAACAAAATATCGTTATCCGACATCATAAGACAAACCCGTAACAGGACGTATTCAGACTCCGACCTGATACAAAAACAAACCAGAAAACGCAAGAACAAAGAATTCGTAGAAATTGAAAACACTTTTGACGACATTGTCCATTACTTAAAGAACGAAACGAGCACGGCAGCTGGTCCATCACATAAAACTTTAAACAATACTAATAATAAAATGGAACACAAAATGAACTTTAGCGATGTATTGGCGGTAATGTCCAACATCCCAATATTCTCAGGAGAACCGAGTGAAAAAACACCGGCAGAGGCAAAATTCTTTTTAAACGCATGTAACAGGGCCAGATCACATGTAGACGAAGAAGGAAAAAAATACTTCTTCGGCATAATGTTAGACAAAATTCAGTACCCTGCCTGCGAACTTATTTATGATCTTGACATTAATAATTTTGAAAGCTTGCAAAAGCATATAATTGATAAGTACATAAATAATGATATGGAAAAAAATTATATCCAAGAAATAAATAAGTGCAGACAAACTTCGTCAGAAAACGTGACAAGTTTTGCAGAAAAGTTAAGACGGTTAGTAGGAGAAACCAAAAAATGGTACAAAAGGAAATACTCAGAAGAACAAAATGTAGCATTAGTTATGGAAATAAATAGACTCGCTTTAGAGGCTTTCCAAAACGGCATTTCTTCAAATTTAATAAAAATTTCTTTCGCAACCAGCAAGCCGACATCACTCGAAGAGGCGATTTCTAGAGCAAGACACCTAGAATACACGTTACCTCAGGAACAAATTAAAGAATTTAAATTTAATAATGGAAGACACATAGACGAATTAGGAGAAACTTATTATGACTTGAATAAATTATATTGTTGGTATTGTACGAGAAAGGGACACACGATAAATGAATGCAGAACGAGAAAAAATGCATTATTTTGTGTACTTTGCAAATCATACGGGCATCTCACACAAGATTGTCATAAAATTAAAAAACCTAAACCAGAGGAATATGTATTTAGAGACAATGGGGAGGTTATACCAAATTATGAAAATAAATTTAATTCATTTAGAGCAAATTATCCAAACGTAGTTAGACCAACTACTAGAAACATGAACGTGCGCAAAAACAATTTCCCTCAATTCATTGATTTTTCGAGGCCTCCAGATCATGAAATTTATCAAAAAAGACAAAATAATTATTATAAACCACGACCACAATATAATTCCAACCAATATAGACCGCAAAATGGTTTCAATCATCAACAACAATACCGACCACAAAATAATTTCAACCAATCTCAATACAGACCTCAATTTAATAACACACAAAATCAACACAACTATCCAATAAACAATAACAATAATTACGTAAACGAGAAACCTACAAATATTAGGGTAATAGCAGAACCACCTTCCTTTTACGACTCGATCAATAGATTAACACAGAAACCAGAAGGGGTTCCAGGACCATCTGGAATAGTTACACAAAGTACAGACATAGACATAATGAGAGCAACAGAAAACTTAAATTTAAACAAGTAAGAGCGGATTTCATACCCAGAAATCCGACCTCAAATAATTCTCAAAATATAGGGGTCTATTGCGACACTGTTTTTTATCCCACAATTTCAAATTTTAATTCTAACCTAAAGCATATATCACCCATTATAAAAATACCATTAAACATTGCAAAAACTAATTATGCAAAATTTTTAATAGACACAGGAGCAGACATCTCCGTATTAAAATATAATGCAATTAAAGCAGGAACGCCCTATTTAATTGATAAAACAATAAATTTTACTGGTATAAATAAGCAAATTCAGTCAACTCTAGGATTAACCCAGGGTTTATTATTCAACAGCCTCAACGGCAAATGCGATTTCCATGTAGTCGCAGATGATTTAAATATAGAAACAGACGGTATTTTGGGTAGAGACTTTTTAAATAAAAAAACAGTGATTGACAATATAGGAAATAAGTTAGAGATATATTTGGAAACACCTATCCAACATATTACGATACCATTTAACGGAAACGGAAATTTCCAACTTGATCAGAAGTTTGAAACTGAACAAACATTTTCGAATGCAAAAAATCAACAGACTGAAAAAACAGTGCAAATTACCCATGATATCTTAGACGCGAACATCTCTGATAGTGGGGTTGATAGTATTACGAAACGACCAGTTCAGGTTTACCATGATATCAGAGACGCGAACATCTCTGAAATTGGGACTCAATTACTCGAAAATAATTTAGAGTCAACATCTGAACATAAGGTAACACGTACAGAAAAATCAAGTACCGTTGGAGATCCAAATTCTCATAATAATTTAGATTTAATAACAAATAATATTAAGACAAATTTAAACGATTTAACAAATAAATATGAAACGAATACAAATAATTCTATAATTGCTACAAAAGCTAATGAAAACAATACGAATATTAAGACAAATTTAAACGATTTAATAAACAAATATAAAACAAAAACAAATGATTATATAACGGCTAAAAAAGCCAACGAAAACATTACAAGTAATTTAAAACATTCTATTAACGATTATAAAATAAATACAAATAATTCCAACATTATCACTAACGCGAACGATTATAATTTCAATACAAATACATGTTATAAATACAAAGGCAATTCACAAGATTCTCAGAAAACGAACTTACATTGTCTAAACAAATCTACAAACGACCTTAACCCAAACAAAAAACATAAAGTAAACTACATAAATCCCTCAAACATATGTTATCATAAAAAACGTTTTAAAATAAATAAAACTATCCCAAAGACAAAAAGCAAAAACATTTTTACTATAAAAAGATCAAATTTAAAAAATATTTACAACACAAAAAATTATTTCATTAATAAAACTATAAACAGAGATCCAATAACTAAATTTTATAAAAACATTGACCTATATACAAAACTAAGCCATAAAAAACTAAATGACATACATTTCACGAATATGAACAAGAAAAGAAAAGAAAATTATGCAATGAAGTCATTGAACGACATTAAAAATACTAACAGTATACAAACGACAAACAAAAACATGGAAGACAACCATATTTCTTATGATATTACACAAACAAAAAATGAAAAAATTTCATTATCAACTGTAGGAAAAATAGTAATACCTAAACGATCAAAAATTGCATGGAAATTTAAATTAAAAACAGATCCAAAGGAAACATTGATATGTTTCTCAAAGAAAATAAAAAATGGTTTATATGCAGCAAACGTGATTACAGAACCAATTAACTCGGAAATTATATTAGGATTTTTAAATGCCAATGAAGAGGACGAAGTCTTGGAAAACTATGAACCAGAAATACACAAACTATCAGATTACAATATAGAAAAGTCAGATACAAGAGAGTTACCAAACATTTTTAATATAAAGGAGCATTACAATTGGAAATCAAATCGAGAAATGGAAATCTTAAATCAATTAAAACTAGAAGAGACGTTGACAGACAACGAAAGAGAGTCAATACAGAAAATATGCCGAGATTACTGTGACATATTTCATCTTCCAAACGATCAACTGACATACACTGAGGTATTACAACATAAAATAACAGTCCAGCCGGACACCGCTCCAATAAATCAAAAAATGTATAGACTACCTGAGACTCAAAGAAGAGAAATTAATACACAAGTTGAGGAAATGTTAAATCAAGGTATAGTTCAACAATCAATGTCAGCTTGGAACTCACCGCTACTAGTAGTAGAAAAACGTTCTACTGACAATACAAAGAAGTTTCGTATTGTGATAGATTTTCGCAAACTTAATAAAATAACTTTAGGTGACGCTTTCCCGTTACCTAGGATCGAAGAAATACTAGATCAAATCGGCTACTCTAGGTATTTCACAACGTTGGATTTAGCGGACGGATATCATCAAGTTTTAGTAGACGAAGCAGACCGTGAAAAAACTGCATTCAGTACTGCATATGGGCACTACGAATTTGTGAGAATGCCATTTGGCTTAACAGGAGCACCTGCTACATTTCAGCGCATAATGAACCACGTTTTAACAGGTCTACAAGGTATCGAATGCTATGTGTATTTAGACGACATTGTCATTTATGGACGAGACTTAGAAAACCACAACTCAAAATTAATAAAAGTATTCGACAGACTTAGAAAGTTCAATTTAAAAGTAAAGTTAGAAAAATGTCAATTCCTTCGAAGAGAAATAGTGTATTTAGGGCATCAATGTACAGAAAATGGAGTACTACCAGACCCAAGTAGGGTAGATAAAATTAAGAATTATCCGATACCAAGAACGGTACGACAAACACAATCATTTCTGGGATTCGCAAATTATTACAGGAAATTTATAGAAGGATTCGCAAAAATTGCAGAACCTATTAACAAATTGTTAAGGAAAAATTCAAAATTCAAATGGACTAATGAATGTCAATTCGCATTCGAAAAACTAAAACATTTATTAATTAACCCACCAATATTAATTTATCCTGATTTCAAAAAACCATTCTTAGTAACAACAGATGCAAGTAACACCGCATTAGGAGCAATCCTTTCACAAGGGGAAGTCAACTCCGACAAACCAATAGTTTACGCAAGCAGATCACTAAATGATGCAGAAAGAAGATACTCAGCCATAGAAAAGGAATTACTAGCAATAGTTTGGGCAGTAAAAACCTTCAGGTGTTATTTATATGGAAGAAAATTCACAATCTACACTGATCATAAACCATTGAAAGGGGCGATAAATATTTCACACCCGAATTCGAAAATAGCTAGATTCAGCATTAAACTAATGGATTATGATTACGAAATCCAATATAAACCAGGTAAGACAAATCAGAATGCCGATACATTAAGCAGACTGCCGAACAACGACGAAATAATGGAAAACAATTCAAATGCTGAAAACAAGAAAACCAAGATACTAGCAATCACACGGGCCCAGGCAGCAAAAGCTATGGATAATATAACAAACCAAGAGAAAAACCATATGACCAATAATGAGACAAACACTAACCAAATCGAAAAAAATCAAATGGTACCGATCGACACGGAAGAGGATTGGGAAAATTCCGATGAGGAACACACAAAAATTAAGCATATTACACAACAAGAGGATATCATCCAAATACTAAAGGACTACCATGATTCACCTTTAGGAGGTCATCAAGGGGCGCAAAGAACCTACTTAAGAATAGTAAGAGAATACAAGTGGAAAAACATGATACAGGACATAAAAAATTATGTGAAAAAATGTCAAAAATGCCAAAAGAACAAAACCTCGAAACTGATAAAAATGCCTATGCAAATCTCAAAAATACCGGAAAGAGCTTTTGATAAAGTATTTTTAGATATGGTAGGACCATTACCAACAACACACAATGGTAATAAATATATCCTAACTTTCCAAGATGAACTAACGCGATTTTTTGATTGTTACCCAATGCCAGATGCAGAAGCCAATACTGTAGCAAAAATATTTTATGACGAAATAGTATCGAGATTTGGAGTACCAAAGGTCTTACTCACAGACCAAGGATCAAATTTTACAGGAGAAGTATTCAAACAAGTTTGCAAATTTCTAAAAATCAAAAAAATTGAAACAACTGCATATCACCCACAAGCTAATGGTATCCTAGAACGAAGTCACCGGCCTTTAGGGGAATATCTACGGAATTTCGTACAGCACGATCAACTAAATTGGGACCAATGGTTAAGGCAAGCTGCATTCGTCCACAATAACACTCCGAGCAGTCGTTCAAAATTAACACCAATGGAATGTTTATTTGGCTTTAATATAACATTACCAACTAATTTGAAGGCACCTCCAAGCCCAGTTTACAACAATGAAAATTATTTTTACATAATAAAACACAAAACTCAAATGGCAAATCTTATAAATAAAGAATTTTTAAAAAAATCTAAAGAAGAAAACAAAAAATATTACGACAGATACACAAACCCAATTAATTTTCAAGTAGGCGACAACGTTTATTATAAAAACGAAGCTAAGAAAAACAAACTTTCAGAAAACTGGATCGGACCGTATGAAATCGTGAAGATTAATGGCCCAGTAAATTGCACAATTAGAATCAGAAATAAAAATAAAGTAATACACTTTAATAGGTTGAAATTAGCAACCATTTAAATCTAATAAAATTTATTTTTAAAAATAAAAATAACCACAATTGGCAAATAACACAAAACAAAATTGGAAAACAAATATAAACATTTTAATTTTTTTTTTTTTTTTTTTTCTCTCCAAGAATTCAATTTTTGTTTATATATAATTTTACAGATAAAAATGAAAATGATTTTACAAACGATTATATGGGGATTTTTAATTAGCAGCGCTACAACAATAATGTATTCAATTAAAGATGTGAGTAATAGAAAAATAATTTTCGAAGAAGTAGGAGAAGGAATATTTTATTTAGATTCATGGTCAATCCTCACTGGAGTTGACATATTAGATTTAAGAAGCATAACAATATTAATAGAAAAATCTAAAGTAGAAATTAACAGAGTTTGTCACGTAGGAAAATCAGAAATAATACGTACACCATATTGCAAAAACATAATTCACGAGTTAGACACATTAATAAACGACATAGCCACACAACAAGACGAAATTAGCCACTTGTTAGGGATTAGAACGAAGCGAAGTACAGGTTATTTCAACGGAATTGGTAAATTACAAAAAACGTTATTTGGAACAATGGATAGTGACGATTCAGAAATATTATATAATAAAGTAAGAAGATTAGAAACAAACGATTTAGAAAACATTAAATTATTGGAACAACAAACTAGCATCATTAAAACAAGTATGAATTGGTCCAATACAAAATTCAACCAAATTGAAAAAAATCTTAATTATAGTTGGACCGAAATAAGTAAAATTAATACAGACATTGAAATGTTATCGATGCAACAAGCGCAACAACAGATCAGAACAGAGAAAAGAATATACATAATTGAGGTTTCAGATCTATTAATAAATACATTATACGAAATAAAAAGTATCTTATCAACCTTTATATCGGGCATACTTTTCTTAACAGAAAACAAAATCCACCCATCTTTCTTAAACATGACGATTATCGCGAAGGAATTAGATGACATTACGAAAGAAGGACAAAGTTTATATATAGGTAACCCACTAATTATTCAACAATTACTACACGTAAATTCAATAATTTTCAAGAATAAAATTATTATAAAAATTGAAATTCCACTCCCAACTGATATTAAATACAAACTTCATAAGCCTTACCCAATACCATTCATCCATGAAAACACATTTCTAACGTACGATATACAAAACGTTATATTAGCCACAAATCTAGAAACAAAAACTTTTCAAATTACGTCCTTAACGGAATTACAACAGTGTCAAGAAATTCTATTAAAACAAGAATATAAAACAAAAATTTGTAAACAAAATTCGCCACTAATAATAGACAAAAAATTTAATTGTTTGGCCCAACTATTTGATAATCCTTTTAGACAAAATAGTCACACATGTGAATACAAAGAGATAGAATTTCCAAAAAATCTAGTAGTTCGAATGTATGCACCAAACTCATGGTTACTAATAACTAAGGAAAGCTTTAACATACATATAAAGTGTAAAAACAATAACGAAACATTACTCAATGTAAATAGAACAGTTGTATTATATCTATATAATAATTGTGAAGCGACTTCAAATGGAATCCAACTAAAATACGAAAATAACAAGGACATAAGAATTCATATCCTTACAAGTCCACAACTCCCAGATGCGGAAGATATTAAATTTAATTCGATTAAAGAATACGAATTAACACATAAATCGTTAAAAATTCCAATAATCAGTACATCTCAAGACGGAAAAAATGACTTTCATCAGCTGTTACAAACTATAAATAAACAGGAATCAAAATTGGAAAAAATCAAAACTGAAAGGGAATTACGTCAAAATGAAAACGTAAAAATATTAAATATTTCGTTTAGCTCAATAGCAATGATAGGATTTATTTGTATATCAATAGTCCTACTTTTTAATGGACTTAGAAAACGACTAAAATTAAAAAAAAAAAATTACACGATAGAAACAGCAAACTTTAACGAAAGACTTACTGAAGACATACGCACAATCGAAGACAACCCCACGTATACAGAACCTACAATCGCAACAGAACCAACGATATCGGCAAAACCGAGACGTATTAATAAAATCGTAAATAGCGATTCAATATAATTTAAATACATTACCATTTATGAATCATTTTTTTTTAAATAAATTTTATGTTTTTCAAATAATAACAATAAACAAACATTTCTACTTTTATATAAAAATAAAAAAAAAAAAAGAAAAGAAAAAAAACATACGTAATTCAATACAATTCAATAAAATATAGTAACATTAAGAAAAAATCAAACTATTAAAGTTGATAAATTTTAGCATAGAAATAAGAAAAAAAAATATAATAATATAAAATAAAGAGAAACCTATAGAATAAGGGAAAGAACACAGATTGATCAAACTAATAAGCACAAAAAGCACTATAAAAGCACACTATCAATTATTATTTCTAAATTATATAACAATCTATAAAAAATGAAAAACTTCATTTTTCATTTTTTATATTTGCAAAGAGGGGAGAGATGTAGTATTCCTAAACCGGAATATACATGAACCTCTATAAAGAATCTCAAAAGCCACATAAGGTTTAGTACAAACAAAACGAATAAAAGATATTATAACCAAACCAATGATATTACAACCCATTTATAACCCAAAACCCTATTTCATCATAAGATGTAACAACCATTCCCAAACATTACAACATATTGTTTAACCAAACATTTCTATAAGCCTATTCCTACAAATTAATTTCATCATCTTATGAAAATTAATGAACAAATTCTAGAATATACAATAAAATTCAAAACGCCTAAGCTAAGCAATTTTCACCAAACAAACATGTTAAAACATGTTTTAATTAATATAAATATTAATTCAATTATCCAATAATTTTTCTATTCACCAAAAATCCATTTTCAGCTATTTTTTATTAAACCAAATATAAAATGCTACAATGTCTAAAATAAATACATTGAAAATTCTATAAACATATTCCCTAGAAATTAATTTCATCATCTTATGAAATTAATGAACATTTCTTGAATATACAATAAAATTCAAAATGCCTAAGCTAAGCAATTTCCACCAAACAAACATGTTAAAACATGTTTCAATTAATACAAATATTAATTCAATTACCCAACAATTTTTCCATTCACACCAAAATTCCATTCTCAGCGATTTTCTCTAAAACCAAATCCCAAATAAAATAATCCAAACATACAATATATGGAAAAACTATCAAAAAACTTTCCGTTCAAAAAATGTCTTACTTACAAAAATTCCTATAATATAAACCTAAAACCAATTATGATAATCCAAACATATTAAACAATTAAATAAAAATTCGATTAACGGAAACGACGATTCAAATAACATATACAAAAAATATATAACATTTTCAATTAAAAATATTAAATGCTGAGTAATTAGTTCTCACTGTTTCTATTCATTCATAAAATAGAAAAAAAATCACTATTTTGTGATTGGTCAATTTTTCATTCACAATTTCCTATAAATAATATAGAAAATTGAATGAAAAGTTAGTCTGAAGTTCGGTTTGTATATACGTGGAATTACTGTCCGTCGAAGTAATTCCAAAACAGTTTTAAAATCAAAAAAATAAGTAGTGATTTCTCAAATAAGTTTTCTTAAAGTGGAAATAGTGAAAAATTAGAAAAACCATAAGTTTTTCCCACATAATTTCAATAGGAAAACAAGAAGTTTTCCCAAAAAATCATTTGCTATTAAAATAAAATATTGTTTAATAGGAAAACAAGAAGTTTTCCCAAAAATCAGTTGTTAAAGAAAAGTAGTGTTTGTGCTCACATACTTTTAATAGGAAAACAAGAAGTTTTCCCAAAAAATCATTTGCTATTAAAATAAAATATTGTTTAATAGGAAAACAAGAAGTTTTCCCACAAATCAGTTGTTAAAGAAAAGTAGTGTTTGTGCTCACATAATTTTAATAGGAAAACAAGAAGTTTTCCCAAACAATCATTCGCTATTAAAATAGAATATTGTTCAATAGGAAAACCGAGAGTTTTCCTCAAATCATTTGTAGTAAAAATTTCATGTGTTACCAATAAAAATAACAAGTTGTAATAAATGGTGTGTATTTTATAAAAACAACACATACGAGATCGAGAAATACATGATCCGGGGAATAATACCAGGTAAGTGGTAATCATAAGACTTCCCAGGTATTTTTTCAACGCGCACAAGAAGTACACTTGGCATACCCGACCCCCACATAGATGATGCTCAAGAAATATACACGAAATTGAATATGCTTGAAAAAGATGACAATACAACTTTTCAATTACTCAAAGAACAAATTACAGTCGTTAAATCTAATTATAATTTTTTGAAAAAACCGGTTCTCGAAAATAGAAATGAAACTTTAGCATTGAAAGTTGAAGTATTGGAAATAGAGAGTACAATAAACAACATTGGCACCCAGTATCAATCGGCACTTACTGAAGACAAGGTAAGGATTCAAATTAACGAAATATCAACCTACATTCTTTTAAAATTAGTTCAGATTCAGAGAGATCAAAACACCACACTGTCAATAATTCAATCCCTTAGGAATCACCAACTCCATCCTTTGGTTATAAAGATTAAAGAACTATCATTACTACTATCTAAAATCACTAGAGAATATAAAATCAACAAAGATTTTCTTGACATGCATCATCTTGAGCAAATTATTAAAATTGACTATTTCGAATATATAGACAAAATTTTAATAAAGATAACAATTCCATTACCGGAAAATATAAACTATAACTTGTTTAAAGTATATCTATTACCAATATATTTATCAAACAACGTTCATAGTTTTTTGGAAGTAAACGGTGACTATCTAGCCAGTACTGATTATAAAAATAATTTTATAATACTAAGTCAATCTGACTTCACTTAATGCCAAAATATTATAAAGGATTTTAAATCAGCAATTAAGTTATGTCAACAAAATACTCCAAAAATTTTAAGTACAAACGGAAACTGTTTACTAGAATTGTTTCACAACCCATTGAAAGAACCAACGTCCTGTATAAATAAGCCTTTCCGTTTTAAAAACGACATCTTTGTTCAAATGACACAAAAAAATTCTTGGCTATATATGTTAGAAAACAACATAACGCTCTTTATAACATGTCAAAACAATAAGAAAGAAATAGTTTTAAGGCACCAAGGGATAATAACTTTTAGCAACAATTGCGAAATTGAAACATTAAATCTCTTACTACCAGTAAAAGGGGGAAGGGAGGAAACTATAATTGTTTCCCAACCAGAATATCACGCAGTTGAATATCCAAACTGGAACGTTTCAACCAGTTTTGAATTCAAAAATACTGGAAGAAAAAGTTTAACGATTCCAAATAAAGATGTGTTCAATTCAGAAATCTCTCTAAACAATCCTGCGCTAGATAATTTGCAGCGACATTTAAATTTGACAGAACATGAAAGAATTCTCTCGCAACATTCCAAAAAAATTACCTTTAATGAAACCATTACATACTCCACAATAGCTTTAGTATTTTTTTAAATAATATTGGGAATAACGTGCAATTTCTATTTAGTAAAACGTATAAAAAAAAGGTTTGAAATTGCAAGACGAATCCGTCGTTCTAGCAACATAGTCCTAAACACCTATAAACCAAAAACTCCTGCTTCAAATCCTAGAACCAAGCAAATTGAAATTGTTGACGATGAAGAAGAAACTAAACAACAAAAGTACTCTGAATCACCCTTTAATTTAGCGTAAGGCCAGATAATAAATAAAATAAAAAAAAATTTATTTGGAATAAAAATAATTTAATAATAATAGATATGTAAAATTTAATTTTTTTCAAGCAGCCTTTATAACAAAATTCTTTGGCTATTTTAAAATAGAATAGAGAAAATTAAAATGTCATTGAATAAAATGTTATAGAAGTTAAGAAACGTCCGTTTCGATTTTTTGTTTAGTTGTTACATTTGCTTTAAATTCAGTTTTTGTTTGTCTTGTCTTTAGCTATCGCTTACTGCTCAACAATTGCAGAATTTAGCTGATGTTTTTTTGTTTATGTTAAATTCATTTTTTTTTAAACGGTATCAATTTATGAATAGTTTATATTATTAATGTAAAATAAATATATATAGAAATTTGAATTTAAAATATACAATAGTTGAAACGCAAAAAAAAAAAAAGTTTAAGTAAGTAACAAGTAAAACTTAATTATAGATAAATCAAGTATTATTATTATAATTATTACAAAGCAAAACAATTATTAACAATCAAATTGCTTACTTTTGCTTACTTTTACTTCCAATCATGATTTCAATTCAAATGAAAAAATATGTAAACTATATCTCATTATTTTATAGAACATTAAAATAAAATCATTTAAAAAAAAACAATGTTTAGTAGAAGAACAATTTGATTTTTCACAAATTATTTTAACTAGCAAAAAATCAAGTTAACATATTATAGAGGGGAAGGTGTAGTGTCCCACATAAGAACCAATAAAACAAAAAGATACAAAGTCTTAAAGAAACATTTAATTTATTTTTTGTCAACTCAATAAACTCCTATTTCAAAAGGAACATTTAATTCATTTTTTGTAAACTCATTAAATTCATATTTCAAATTTAAATTAATAAAACAAAATTAATTATTTCAAAATAAGTAAATTTCTTTAAAAAAATAACTAATCATCAAATTAATCAAATAAATCATTTTACAAAAATATGCAAATTAAGGCAAAAAACATAAAACTTAAAATAATTTGTTAATTTTAAGTTTGAACAATTGCAGTTGGTTTTAAGCTTTACAATCAGTTAGTTCTTTTCATACAATCAGTTAGTTATTTTCATACAATCAGTTAGTTCTTATTCATAAATATAACAAGTCGAGCAAAGTAACCAAGTAACAATAGTAACCAACCATTAACCAAAAGAAACCAGTGTATAATTTTATAATTGTATTTTATAAAAAATAATAATAATTAAATTTTAGTGTGTGAAAAATTACAAACAAATTTTTTGTATTAATAAAATTTAAAATCGTTTTTAAAAGTATTTGTGTATTAATAAAATTTAAAACATATAAAACTTTTAAAGCCCCCAAATACAACAAGTCCATCTTGAAAAGAATGTAAAGCTGTGGTACCGTTTAATTTTTTTATATAAACAGCAGCTTCTTCGCCCTGTTGTTCGATACACGCATCGTTTAGATCAGCAAGTAGCTTTTCAATTTTACAGGCAAAATCTTTTACTGATTCCTGGTTAAATTGTTTTGAATTTACTATTTGGTTTTGAAGAAATTCTATTGATCGCAAATCAGAAAAATTTAATTTAAATTCTTTTTTTAAATCTTCCCAATTATCGCACGTCTTATATTTTATTAAATCATAAGCTCGACCATTGAGTTTCGATTTCATAATATTAAAGAAAAGTGCTTTGTCTTTGTCGTTCGTAACTGATTGATACACTATATCACTACAAGTTAAAAATTTATGTAATAAATTCGAATTTCCGTCGAAATCTGGGATTGTTTTCAACATTGTTTTGATATCTAAAGGCATTGTGAATTTTAAATGGGCACAGAAAATTTTTGAATTCGATAACGAAATATTTTTAGTATCACAAAAATCAATTAAACTAGCAAAATCTTCACTTGAGCTCTTAGAAATAGTCAAAAAATCACTATGATCACTGCTTACAGTTATTTCTCCCGTTGATAATGAACGTCCTCGTTCGTCTAATTGCAAATTTCTTCTTATATCACGATTTCGTAATGACAATGTGTTTTGCATTAAAAAAAATAGAAAAAAGAAAGAATTAGAATAAAAATTTAAAGATGCTAATAATAAATTACAAAAATAATAATAAGAAAAATAATTATTGCCTTTTAAGAAGATTTTATCAAGCAATCCATTTACAAAAGCGGATCCATGACGTTGATATGAGTTGATCAGGATCACATTAACAGTTTATGTGAAATATTAACATGATAAATAACAGTGATGATTGTTACGCCAGACTTGACCTTGAAAATCCATAGATACCTTCAGCTGCACGTTGAAATTGACCTTTATCGAAAATGTTTATGTATAAGGTAAAGTTGAAAATATTTGGTATTGTTTTTGATCCGTTGTATATCCACTCGTATTATCAATGCTTATTTTTGATGATAATATTCGATGATTTTATTTACAATAACAAAATAATTATTGTATCGATTGTATTCAGATATTGGGCGATATGTATAAAAACTAGTTAAACTTTACTACCTAGTTTAATACAAAATTGCTAGTATAGTAAAAAATTGGTTTGAGTATGAACTAAACTAGGAGGATAGTATTAAAAAACATCGCACTAGGTTGTTGCTATGGCGTTTACTAGGAATTTAAATAACAAACTTTTTTGAGTTGTCAAATAAATAACTTATTTGTTATATATCTTCGTATATATTTCCAGTTTATCTATTTATTTAGTAATTTATTTAGTAAATTTGTAGAATTTTATGTTAATCAAGAGACGCGGTAGTGTCTTGCGCGCCATGTTTTGAAAGACACTACTAGTATATATACTGTGCACCGAATAGGTTTTAAAGGTTAAAATTTTCATTTCGAATAATTTGCATTTTTTCTACAACTGTATTCAAAGTTATCAATAAAAGTATATCTTATTTAACTATATTTTCTCATTAGTAAAAAAAAAGTCAGCATTCATGCTTTTTTCTGAAAGTTTATAAAATCAAAATTTTGCTTTCCCTAACTTTTAGTAAAATTAAAATGTTTTTACAAATTTTTATACCACGTTGGTAGCATTGATATGAATGTAGTAATTTAGTATCATTTTGGCGAATTTTCAAAAACCAACCAAATGTACAGAATTGAAAAACACAAAATTATGCGAATTGAAATTTATTATCCCTCAATATTGGTAATATTTAACAACAGTTAAAAAACTTAGACACGAACCCAGATTAGTTTGCAAACATATAGTTGTTTTCGATAAAAATATTTGTTATGTTTGTATCCAGAAAACCCAACAAATGTTTAATTAATATATTAAATGGAAGTTGGTAATTATAAAAGTATTAGAAAAAAGAATATATTTAGAATATGCTTTCAGTAAAAAGACCTATTATTGATGTGTTAAGAAAACGATGTTGTGAAAACATGTATTTGGTCTATTATGTAAATGTGTTATCTGAGAGAACCCAACAAATGTTATATCGATAATAAATTTTAATTTTTATTTCATTTTATTTTAGAACGTTGGTAGTTATTTTGAAGTGATGAGATTAAAAAATAATTTAGTAGGCTTTAAAATTTTGTGTTTTTAAGCTTTATGAGATATAAAGAAAAGAATTTGAGAAAATTTTATTATTATTTTAAGGGTTCCGTACTTTGAAAAAATAGAACATAACCCTTATGGTGAGGACTTGATTGTTTATTATCCATTATTCACAACGACTTTCTCACTGAAAATGAAAATATATGTATTTACGTATATTTATGTGGTAAGATAAGGCGAAAATGACAAATATGTGCCGATTTCGAGATTGAGGTGATATATAACCGTAAAAACTGAAATTTTTTAAAACTTTCAGTCAATCATAGACTATAAAGTTTATGGAAGACACCAATGGTACTTGGCTGAACATAATCAAGAATTTTTAAAAAAATTGTTTAATTGCGAAACACTTAATTTCACATCTTTTTTCGCACAATGTTGTTTTGTTTATTATTTATTTAGAGTAAATAACAATCGATTTAAGCTTTTATGCTATCCTAAAGAACTTTTATAAAATTGTTATGTTAATTTTTTAAAATTATTAGTCAAAGACTATAGTTTTTGTGTGTGTTTCCGTTGTAGGTAATAATTTTATTAATTTTCGAATGCATTGCTTTAGGCTTATTGTCAAATATTTCTTTTTCATGAGTTGTTCATGTCATGCGTTGAGACCTGTTTACATGAAAACGATACTTTTATTTTTTTAAATATTGCACCTAGATTGATAAAAAATCAAGAGTAAAGTTCTCTGTAGAAAACATTTTATATGGATAATAATAATTTGATTCTCCCATATTATATTATAACTTTACAAAAAACAGTCAAATCGTCGCAAAAACAACCAAAAGGCTGTTTAAAAGCCGCGTCATGTTTTTCTTTAGCTTGAAACTATCATTTGAACTATAACAAATAAATTCTTGTATCTTATTCTTTACAAAAACTTCTCAAATCATAAAGCACTAGTTATAAAATTTCTTAATGGCATTTTGTTTTCTAAACATCTAGCTATATTATATAATTTAAGTAATACTCTAGAACTACATATCATAATTCTAAAATATATAATAAATATGCACATTTATTAAAATTTATTTAAGCAGAGGAAATATAATTTATTTTTTTTTCTATAAAACACTGCTCACTTTCACTTACATATTTCTTGAACAAAAACCTTGGCGCGACCTTTTCTCAATTAATTTAATAATGTCATTCCTTAGGTATATTTTCAGACGACTGTGAAAAGCCGATGAATTCAACAGTGGACTTCTAATTATTTTCTACAATTTTCCTGAAGTATAGTAATCTATTTGAAATTCCCTTTATATTATTACGGTATGCTTAATCGCAAAAACAACCAAAAGGCTGTAAAAAAGCCGCGCCATGTTTTTCTTTAGCTTGAAACTAACATTTTAACTATAACAAATTAAAATCTTGTATCTTATTCTTTACAAAAACTTCTCAAATCATTAAGCACTAGTTATAAAATTTCTTAATGGCATTTTGTTTTCTAAACATCTAGCTATATTATATAATTTACGTAATACTCTAGAACTACATATCATAATTCTAAAATATATAATAAATATGCACATATATTTAAATTTATTTAAGCAGAGGAAATATAATTTATTTTTTTTCTATAAAAACCGCTCGCTTTCACTTACATATTTCTTGAACAAAAACCTTGGTGCGAGCTTTTCTTAATATGACAATAAAGCCAACCGCATAGTGACTATGGTTGACCCATAATAAACATTATATTGAAATAACCATTGATTAAATAGCAATCTTAAAAGATTATCAATGAATGTTAAAATTCAATACGAAAAGAAATTATTGATAATGTTATTTCGTAGTCATCGTTATATTGTTATAGTTGCCATTTGCTAGATATTCTAACAGCAAATTATGTCTTATATAAAATTAAGCATACCGTAATAATAAAAAGGGAATTTCAAATAGATTACTATACTTCAGGAGAATTGTAGAAAATATGATACTGACTTAATTAATATAATTAGAAGTCCACTGTTGAATTCATCGGCTTTTCACAGTCGTCTGAAAATAGACCTTACGAATGAAATTATTAAATTAATTGAAAAAAAGTCGCGCCAAGGTTTTTGTTCAAGAAATATGTAAGTGAAAGCGAGCGGTTTTTTATAGAAAAAAAAAATAAATTATATTTCCTCTGCTTAAATAAATTTTAATATATGTGCATATTTATTATATATTTTAGAATTATGATATGTAGTTCTAGAGTATTACTTAAATTATATAATATAGCTAGATGTTTAGAAAACAAAATGCTATTAAGAAATTTTATAACTAGTGCTTTATGATTTGAGAAGTTTTTGTAAAGAATAAGAAACAAGAATTTAATTTGTTATAGTTAAAATGATAGTTTCAAGCTAAAGAAAAACATGGCGCGGCTTTTAAACAGCCTTTTGGTTGTTTTTGCGACGATAATTATAAGAAGAAGTTCAATATTAAAATATTCATTTTATTTTATATTTTTGTGTTTGTTCACATGGAAGTGAAATAAGTTGTTTTATTGAAGAAAAAAAATCTTTATTCAGAACCCGTATTTAAGTAATAATTTCTTCTAAAACTTCGAAACCTTTTATGTTTGATCTTTCATTAGTCAGACATGCAAGAATGAAGATGCAGCCCAATTTCTTTTCAGAACAATTGACCATAGACTATTTGTCATAAGAGCTTTGAAGGTTTTCGTAGATTTGATACGTAATCTTTCGTAGATTGCTTTCAGCTATCAGATGGCAATTTGTGTATTGTTTTTGAGATTTCCCTATACGTTTTTCCAATGTTTTGGTGTGTAAAATGAACTGATGGAATTCGTTGGCGTACCTCTTATTATTAGTCGTGGGCATGCCGTGAATCGTTTTTATTACGTTTCTGATTTGGAACTGCGGCTTACACAGTAGGGTGGGGCGATTTGTATGGAAGGGATCTTCATGGGCCCCTCGCGATTCTGATTCCTGGAGTTGTACTGAGCAAAAAAGTCCACTAGACCATATGTCTACGGTGAAAATCGAGCTTGCGAATTTTTGCTTGAAGTTTTTTTGTCGTAATTTATATTATGTGAAAACTTGCTTAGGCTCATATCTCGTAAACCATTTGGAATTTATGATGAATAAAATAAGTAAATTGTAGCTCTTGACCTCAGCTACAAATTTACTGAAAAATCAAACCGAAAAAAATCACATCTTCATGACCAAAAACACGAAAATTCCAAAAAATTACCATTTTTTAACCGTTTTTAGGCCATAGCAGCCAAACCGCAGAAAATTAAAACTAATAATCTAACAAAAAATTGTAGCCAATTAAATATTTAACAATTTTTTTTGATATACTAACCACATCTGAACATTTCTTCATGCAGTTTTCGCCCTGCAAAAGTGAAAATTTATCGCGAACATACCGAAAAATTACCATTGTTAGTTGTTTATAATTTAAACTCATCAAAAACGTTCTATTTGTTTTTTGACTTCGGTCTGAAAGACCTAAGTATTACATTCATGAGCTAAAAGTGAAATTTTTACCCCCACTTTTTTTGGCTTTTTTTCGACGTTTTAGGACCTACTGATTCTAAAAAAGAAAAAAAAAATGTATGTTTGTCTGCCGGCCGGCCGTCACAACCTACAAAATCTAGAAAACCGCTAGGCAGATTTCAAAAATTTTTTTCTTCTAAAAATAGGTTCACTCAATGGGAAGAGCCGAAAGGACGATGTGTTCGATAACTGTACCGGAAGTGTGTCAAAAAAATCGTCAAGTGTGTCAAAACAAGGAAATTTGCATATTTTGTTGGTTAAAATACGTTCATTTTAAGTGATTGGATTGGTATGTGAGACCAAAATCTAGATTATTGCATTATAAGTTTGTCAAAAGAATGTTGTGAAGTGTGTCAAAAGAAAGATTTTTATTTATTTTTTTACCCAATTTTTTGGAAAAAAATAAAATTAATTATTTGTTTGAAATGAAATTTTATTATTATTATTGAGAATTGTGGCATTATGTCGAAAAAATGTTGTCAAGTGTGTCAAAAGAAAGATTTTTATTTAATTTTTTACCCAATTTTTTGGAAAAAAGTAAAATTAATTATTTGTTTGAAATGAAATTTTATTGAGAATTATGGCATTATAAGTTTGTCAACAAAATGTTGTCAAGTGTGTCAAAAGAAAGATTCTTATTTATTTTTTTTACCCAATTTTTGGAAAAAAGTAAAATTAATTATTTGTTTGAAATGAAATTTTAGTGAGAATTTTGGCATTATAAGTTTGTCAAAAAAATGTTGTCTAGTGTGAAAATGTTGTCAAGTGTGTCAAAAGAAAGATTTTTATTTATTTTTTTAGCCAATTTTTTGGAAAAAAATAAAATTAATAATTTGTTTGAAATGAAATTTTATTGAGAGTTATGGCATTATAAGTTTGTCAAAAAATTGTTGTCAAGTGTGTCAAAAAATGACTTCATTTATTTTTTTAGCCAATTTTTTGGAAAAAAAATGTAGTGTAAATAATTGAAAATGAAAATGGACATGGAAATTTTTTAATTTGTTATAGTTTTAAAAAATATTTTTGGAATTTTGAAAAAAGTTTGTATTTTTAATTTTGTAATAATTTTTGCAAAATTTTTTAGAATGTGGAAAAAGTTTTAATTTTTGATTTTGTTATAATTTTTGGAATATTTTTTGAATTTTGAAAAAAATAGAATTATTGAATTTGTGAATTTTATATATATATATTTTTAGAATTTTAAATTTTTAATCTCATTATAATTTTTGAAAAAAGTTACAATTTTTTTGATATTGTTTTAATTTTTGCAATATTTTTAGAATTTCGGAAAAAGTTTGAATTAGAATTTAGAAAAAGTTTAAATATTTGATTTTATTACAAGTTTTTGAAATAATTTTGGGATTTTGAAAAAAGTTTGTGTTTTTGATTTTGTTATAATTTTTGCAATATTTTTAGAATTTTTGAAAAAAGTTTTAATCTATGATTTTGTAATAATTTTTGGAATATTTTTAAAATTTTCAAAAAAGTTTGATTTTATTTAATTTTTACAATATTTTTGGAATTTTGAAAATATGAATTTGTGATTTTGTAATATTTTCTCGAAACACTAATTATTAAATTTATTATATTTATTATAAAATTTACAATATTTATTATAATTATAATAATTATAATTTATAATATTTATTATAAAAGCAAAAAACGTGCAAAAACAATATATTTTAATCAAATTCTATTGAAGTTGGCGGTGATGCAGTTGATGTTCGCTTCAGGGACTTTCATTGAAGTTGACGGTTATGATGTTCGCTTCAGGGACCCCTGATATGAGAGTCTGAAAACATAACCTCAAATACAGTTTTTACCCAGAAATGGTGTCAAAAAATTTAGCAAATGTCTGTTTTAAGATTTATTCAGAATCTAAATTTTTTGGCATTTTCGTGTTTTTGGTCATGAAGATGTGATTTTTTTCGGTTTGTTTATCCAGCAAATTTGTAGCTGAGGTCAAGAACTACAGTTTACTAATTTTATTCATATTAAAATTCCAAATGGTTTACGAGATATGAGACTAAGAAAATTTGCAAGTTTTCACAAAACATAAATTGCGACAAAAAAACTTCAGACAAAAATTCGCAAGCTCGGTTTTCACCGTAGACATATGGTCTAGTGGACTTTTTTGCTCAGTACAACTCCAGGTATCAGAATCGCGAGGGGCCCATTAAGATTTTTAAATCGCCCCACTCTATTACACAGTCTTTTATTTTTGCGATGAATCATTGGTTCCACAGCTCAAGCAACACTCTGTTTTGTCTTATTTAATGAGCTTATTACAAATGTGTGATAATCGATGGCGCTCCTCTTACTAGCGATGGTATACCTTGGCGATGAGTATATCGAATTATGCTAGAAACATTTGTTTTGATAAATTGATGCCTCGTGGCATGATGCAACAGGCTGCCATAACCAAATGTGTGTTAACTAAATAGTTGACATCACTAATGACTATTGAATACAAAAATTACTCCTCTGTTCTATCATAATTCTTGCAAATAACATGTAGTTCTCAGCATTAATATTTATATTTGGATTAATTTGTATTCGTTACAGTTAAGCTATAAGTAAGGAAATGCTATTGTTAGGTTTAGTATTTTTCCTGTGATAAGTTGGTATTCGGCTTTTATTTTTGTTGCTTTTGAATATGTTAAAGACACAAGTGGATTTAAAACTCCAAAATTAGCGAAAAACGTTTCTTTAGTCTGGTAAAGTTAGAATGACAGTCTTGAGAACGATAAACGAAAAGAACTTTTGCTGTTTAAGAACTATGCTTTCGAAAATAATCTAGAGCTTCTCAAGTGCGAAAACTTAAAAAATTGAATGTGGTTTGGGCCACACTAGAGCGGGAGAAAAGAAGATGAGTTTGAGGTGTTCTTATACTAGAGTGGCTCTTATATTAGAGTAGTTCTTATGAAAATTTTAGAATTTTTTTGCTTTTATAGACCCAAAGGGCTTAAAATAAATTTGAATCTTTGTTTTGCTTGATTTGATTTTGTTTTACATCTTTGAATTTCATATCTTTATCTTGATATAAATCTCCGTCACCTTGCCATTTAGGTTTCTTTAACAAATAACATGGGGGTTGGGGGGGGGGGGGGGGTTGGCATTTAATAAAATAATCAAGTGGCGATTCTAGTCAAACTTCATTAGACGAGCCAGTCCCAACTACCCTTGCAATAACATTCACATGGGCCAAAAATGTGGGTTAGAAAATAATCTTGCAAAAACAGTTGTGATTCTTTTTACCAGGAAGCAGAGGATCCCTGATATTGGCTCCATTGCTCTGGAGGGAAGTGATCTCGCACTTGCAGAACTAGCAAAATACCTATAAACGTGCTGAATATCTAGGTGGACTCACCTGGAAATCAAATATCACAGAAAGAGCCAAAAAGGTTACAGTAGCACTATCTATACTCATGTAAAAAAGCCATGGAAAAATATGGAATCTTGCACCTCACATATCCCAATGATTTTACATCTCGGTGATCAGACCGATCTTAATGTACGGTGTGATCATATGCTGGACTGCAATTTCTAATGCTTCAACCCAGTAATGCTTCTCCATAATCTACCATTTAATGTGCTAGATCAACAGATAACATGAAAATCAACTCTTTGACTCAGCTATAGGGATATGAAGCAGTTGTTCTGGATTTATTGGTTTTATATATATATACATATATATATATATATATATATATATATATATATATATATATATATATATATATATATATATATATATATATATATATATATATATATATATATATATATATATATATACATATATATATATATATATATATATATATATATATATATATATATATATATATATATATATATATATATATATATATTTATTATATATATATATATATATATATATATATATAATATATATATATATATATATATATATATATATATATATATATATATATATATATATATATATATATATATATATATATATATATATATATATATATATATGTATATATATATATATATATATATACTATATATATATATATATATATATATATATATATATATATATATATATAATCTGGCAACTACTTAATAAATCTAATTTCCACCCAATCCCTTTAAATAAGTTGTCAAAATAAAATTGATAAGAATCATTTTTAAAATAATAAAATGTTAGTAAATATTTCTTAGACAAATCTCAATAATTTTAAGATATTTGCATATTCAATGTTAACATAATCCTTAATTACTTTGAAAAAAAAAATGTAAATATGTCAAAGCTAGACAGAAAGTAATGAGTCAAAACTTTTTACTTAATTGTTTGCCTTAAAAAGTTCTTCTCGTTTCAAACAATTTTTTTAATGTGGTTAAATTTAATCTGATCTGATGTGACATAAATTTCATCAAGTCTTGAGTTCTATATTATAATTAATTTTTTGTGTAGTTATATAGTATTGAATGTAAAGATTGTTTATTTTTAACTTTCTTATATTTAAAGTATATAATGTATAAGAAGATTACGTCAAAAATTTAATTAGAGTAGATTTTTGTTAATAATTTAACATTAATGCAATATTTGACATTGATTTTAAGTCTACTTTATATAAAGTTTTAACGTAATTTTCATTTCAACAGGAAATTTGTTATCAAAATTAAGTTATTTTAAATGGGCTATTATTTTGAAAACGTACATTTTTTTGTTGATTTTTAAATTTTAGATTTTTAAAAAATCTGAAATTTTGATATTTTGTTGGTATTGACGAAAGAAAAAAAGTGTTTGCTGCTTTTATTTTTTGTGTACTCTGAATCGGAGTTATGCGCGGTTGAATTTTTGAGGCCTTTTCACGTAGTTTTGGTAATGGTGTCAATGTTTTGTGAATAGGTGCCACAAATTTCATCCAACTTAAGTATATTTTTGCAAGTAAAAAGGAAAATAATTGAATAATTGAAATAAGTAAGTTTAAAATTAATAACTTTTCTCTTTTCCGCTAGGCGGCGCGTAAAACCTTGGTTTACTTCAAAGCTCTTATCTCAAAAAGTCCCTTTTTTTTTTTGTTTTTCACAAATTTTAAGGTAAACATATGCAGCTATGAAATTGAGAAATAAAAAGTCAGCAATTCAATATGGATTTTTTCTTACGATTTTTTAAAGTTTGTTATATGAAAAATTCACGTGTGTTTTTTTATTAAGTTAATAATCCTGTACTAAAAGTGGATCTAATAAATTAAACATTTCATATTTTAACACCTACAATAAATTTGAACTATTTTCTGTGCGGTTAAATGGTTAAAAAATTATTAAAAAAATTTAAGTTAAGTGGTAATATAAAGAAATTTAAATTATTAAAAGGGTCTGTAAAATGTTTATTCATTTTAAAAAATGTCTATTCAGCCCCTTTTTACTAATTACAATCTCATTAGAGACTCATAATTTTAACATTTTAAATTTCTAATGACGCCCACAAACGTTTTTTGGAACAAATAGTGCTTGAATCCAATCAAAATATATGAAATTGTACCTACCTAATTTTACCTGATTCTACCTATGTCAAAACTATTTCAAGGGTATATATATATTGATTGGATTGCCTTATAATCAATTATATTCAAAAATATTTAGAAGACATAACGTTTAGAAAAGATAATAATAGAAATGCCTTTCAAATTGTGCTGTAGCTTGTACGGTCTCAAAAATCATACGCGGACATCAAAAAATGTGAAACTGGTCACACCAGCTGTTGTTCAAAAAGCTGCGACCCTAAATTTTGCTTTGCGTGATGACCAGTTTATATGTGAAACATGTCGCAATTATATCTATAAAAATAAGGTAAATTTAATTATTTTATTAGAACGAATAAAAATTCATATGCAACTAATATTTTCTATACAGCAGCTTTCATGTTCGGAAACTATCGATAGTGAAATTATTTTTATAAATCAGGATGTTGAAAATGTTCCAACGAACGAAAATATTCAAATACCTCCAGCATCTTTAGATCCATCACCAGGATACTATATCTCCACCAGTTCCTAAACTACTTAATGACATTTTAGAAGATATTAACAATGTTCTTGGAAGGTTAGCCGAATCTCCTATCAAACAAAAACATATTACAACAGGAAGTTATAAAAAAATGTCACATCGGCAATAAGTCAAAGAATATTTCAAGTAGATTCAGTTAAAGTGTTATCACCAAACGAGGAATGTGAATATACATCATGGCTTATGAACCTTAAAAAAGAATTTAAAGATACCAGCTGAAAAATCTTAGAAGCTTGTTTTCAATTGTATCGCAGATTGGCTCAGATGAGATCGCTGTATCGTACCAAATTTTAATTGAAAATAAAATAGCTTCAATCGCTTAAAATCTTTAATTTCTTATTTATTAAACTGCACAATTGAACTTCACAATTCACAATAAATGTTTGTTTATTATCGCTATGAAATAAAATCACAATAAAACAAATTTTCCCTTAAAAAATATAAATAAATTTATTGTTTCCTTTTCTAAAAACACTAGAGTAAAAACACAATTTAATATTTAGGAAATTGCCAATGTTTTAATTAACTTTAATACAACTTGTAAATATTCACAATGAAATAGTTTAATATTGTTTTTAATATTGTTTGAAAAGTTTATAGATTAATCATTATATCACAAATATATAAAAAAGGGAAAATATAATTAAGATTAACTCGCCTTGTATTAATGATGATCGCTTGAAATTCAATAATTGCTGGTAATTAATCGCCTTGTTTTAATCGCCAAAATGAAGTTCTTCTCTCTATGAAGGTCGCGTTGATAAGAGATATAAAAATAAATCGAATCTGACAGCATAAAATATTTCGCGGGAAAAAAAATAAGATTCGACGAAAGTCTCGTTTAATCACAAGAGTGACATCTACATATAGGCTCGCTAACCTATTTTTAGCACGTACACATTTATGCCAACTTGCTATAAAATTTCTCTGAGCTAAAAGGTTCAGAACCATAATAAATTTCGAACTATCATCACAAACAAAGCAATACTAAGTGAGTTATGAATTTAAATTATATAATTATAAATAAATTAATTAATTCTAACTAAAGGTATTTTTTTCTTTTAGGAAAGGCGGTTGAACCGCTGGCTAGAGTATGGACTTTTATATTTAGGCTGTAAATCGCTGGATTAGGATGACTTCAGATGAGTATGATTTTAATATTCCATTTTCACCATACTCCACACCGTTGACGAGTAGATAAATATACATTATAGCATCGTCAACCAGACTATTCTTCCATTGGCAACCTGCATATTTTTGTTATAGGTCGCTTAAGTGTGTTGACTGCAGTTTGGATAGTGACAACTCGGATCAACCCTTTGTCATCTGGATGGATATAAATAATTTTTCCCATTGCCCATTTCAAAACTGGTAAGTTGTCTTCTTTTACTAATACTAAGTCGCCCACTTTAATGTTTTCTTCTTCCCTTTTCCATTTATATCTTTGTTGCAGGTTACTGAGGTACTCCTTGTTGAAGCGTTTTCAGAAACATTGTACTCTGTGTTCGACCTGCTGCCATCGAGATAATCTGGATATTGCTGTGTCACTTAAATTATATTCAGGAACAGATGCTGCAGATGAACCCATAAGGAAATGTGCTGGTGTTAATGCATCGAATGAACTATCATCTGCAGATATAGGACATAATGGTCTGGAATTCAAGATGATCTCTATCTGACATAATAAAGTCGACATTTCCTCGAATGTAAGGTGACAATTTCCTGTTACTTTGTTGATATGTGCTTTTACCGATT
Source organism: Diogma glabrata (assembly GCA_963693315.1). Taxonomy (NCBI): domain Eukaryota; kingdom Metazoa; phylum Arthropoda; class Insecta; order Diptera; family Cylindrotomidae; genus Diogma; species Diogma glabrata. The sequence goes on along the minus strand of OY856188.1, from coordinate 139,806,146 downwards.
TGACTGTAGATTCCCATAACCCACCGAAGTGTGGGGCTGCAGGAGGAATGTGATGCCATTTAATTTGATTTTCTGCGCAATACTCTAAAACGATAGATTGATTATTTTTTAAATTATTAAATAAGTATACCTCTTTCAGTTTTCGATTAGCGCCGACGAAATTTGTTCCATTATCGGAATATATGTTGCTAGGAACATTTCTTCTCGCTGAAAATCGTTTGAGAGCCGCTATGAAAGACTCGGTGGTTAGCTCTGTAACTGCTTCCAAATGTATAGCTTTGGTTACCATACATACAAATACTGCAATGTAGCCCTTTGTCATCTTAGCACCACGACCCTTTTTGCTTGCTAATGTAATTGGACCAGCGTAGTCAATACCACAATTGGAGAAAGGCTTTGCCGGTGTAACTCGTACGGCTGATAAACTTCCCATGAGCTGCTTAGATGTCGTCGCGCTATTTTTGAAGCATTGTATACATTTTCTGATCTGATCCCTCACAAGTGCTCTGCCATTCACTATCCAATATGTTTGTCGAATAAGATGGGATGTTAAGGTAGGACCAGGATGGAGATATTTTTTGTGGTAATAGGTAATTATCATTTTACTGAGGATATGTGATTTTGGTAAAATGATTGGATGTTTTGTATCATCCTTGAATTTTGAATTGTGCAATCTGCCACCGACACGCAATAATCCGTTTGTATCTAAAAACGGAGCAAGTGAAGAAAGCTTTTCACTATGGACCAACTGTTTATTTTTTGTCAATGCTTGAATCTCGTGTGCAAATTCAGTCTGTTGCACCTACTTAATCATTTTCTCCTTTGCCGTTTGAAGTTCCTCCAACGTAATTGAACCTTGAAATTTCTTTTTAGATGTTTGTGTATTTTCTATGAATCGGAATACGAGGGCAATTTGAAAATTCCGTGATGTTGAAATGAAAGAATTGGTTTTTGGTATAACTATTATTTTATTTTTCAACGTACCTTTTAGCTCGATACACCGACCCCAACGTTTTTCCAACTTTTGCAAGCCAGTCAAAAAATATGATTTCGGGAATTCTTCAAAATAGGCATTTGTTTCGGCGATGACCTCCTCATTTAATGTGAATCTTTTTCCTCCGAGCCATTTCTTCAAGTTGGGAAATAGAAATAAGTCGCAGGGAGCCAGATCTGGAGAATACGGTGGGTGAGGCAGCAATTCGTAACGCAATTCGAGTAATTTTTTGGTTGAAAGAAGACACGAATGAGCTGGTGCATTGTCATGGTGGAACAGGATTTTCTTCTTTTTCAAATGGGGACATTTCACCAGCAAAGCAGCATCGAATTTATCAAGCAGAGCACAATAATATTGCCCTGTTATTGTTCTTCTCTTTTCTAAATAGTCGATCAGCAATATCTCTTGCGCATCCCAGAAAACGGTGGCCATAGCCTTACCGGCCGAAATGACGGTTTTTGCCTTCTTCGGAGCACGTTCAACTGGAGAAGTCCACTGTTTCGACTGTTCTTTCAACTCAGGCGGGTAGTGATGGATCCACGTTTCATCAACGGTCACAAAACGGCGAAGAAACTCAGGTGGATTGCGCTTATACATCTTCAAACATTGTTCCGAAGTGGTTTCACGAACTCGCTTTTGCTCTGGAATTAGCAAGCGCGGCACCCATCTCGCCGATAACTTTTTCATTCCCAATTCTTCGTGTAAACTGGAATGCACGCATTTGGTTGAAACGTTCACCATCTCAGCTATCTCTTCTATCTTTAAGCGGCGGTCGGCCAACACGATATCATGGATTTTATCGATGAAATGTGGAATTACAACATCTTTTGGACATCCCGAACGTGTTGCATCATTTGTGTTTGTACGGCCACATCGAAAGTCGTTGAACCACTTTTGCACCATTCCATACGATTGAGCAGAGTCACTGTAATACTTCTGCAACTTTTTTTCAGTTTGTTTGATGGTTTTTTCCCGCAAAAAGTAATGTTTATTAAGAACACGGAATTCACTTTTTTCCATTGTGGCGAAAATTTAGAATCTTTTTCTCTTTCGAAGGCTGTAGAAAATTTGTTTATTGATAGATTCAATTGAACATTTTTTTGGCTCGCTAAATATGATGACAGATGTCAAAACCATATTCACCTCGCTGATCCGAACGCCTTCTGTTGACAATATCACGGACTAATCAAATTGCCCTCGTACATAACATAGGATTCTGATCGCCTTACTAAAAGAAAATGTTTTAGTGAATATCGCTTCAAATACTTCGATTCCTTCATTATGATGATATGCGTGAAATAAGGGTAGAATATTCGGTTTTATTTCGCTTATTGTATCATTATAATATACCGCTTGTTGGTTTGTTGGTCATAGACTTTGAGGCATAGAGTGCCATGATGGTCCATGCCACCATTGGTCCAATAACAGAAGTTTAGATGGTAATACTCCTCTGGATGCATAGTCGGCTGGATTGCTATCTGATTTGACATGCTGCCAATGATTCCTCGGTAATAGTTTTTGGATATCGGATACTCTATTCGCAACAAAAGTTTTCCACTTAGTGGGATGATCAGATAACCAAGCCAGAACTATGTTCGAAACGGTCCAAGCATGAATCACAACCCCCTGATTAATTGTTTTCTTTACTTCAGTCATAAGTTTTACGAGAAGATGTGCTCCACATAATTCCAATCGAGGTAAAGATATCTGAGCTATTGGTGCAACCTTAGTTTTAGCCGCAAGAAGTTCGGTCTGGATGTCGCCATTATCGTTTACAATACGACCATCAATAGCAGCTGCATAAGCTCTTTCGCTGGCATCGCTGAATCCGTGGAGTTCTACTTTAACCATCTTAACGAATCGATTTATTTTCACATTTTCTAGTTGAGGAAGCTCGTGTTTTAGTTAATTCCGTACTAGCGCTATATCATTTGGCAGTTCATCGTCCCATTCTAACTTTCTCAGCCATAGTTTCTGATACAAGATTTTAGCAATGACTATTGACGGTGATACTAGTCCTAGAGGATCAAAGATTTTGGAGGCATCAGAAATTAAGGTTCGCTTAGTTGAAATTTTGATCAAAGGCAAATCAACCTTGAATGACAGCACATCATCTTGGGTACTCCATTGAAGACCTAATATTTTGGTGGTTGAATTCGCTTCTTCAATTAGAACCATAGAATTAACTGCATCTAAATTGTCATCCCATAACTCTGGAACATTTGACCTCCACTTTCTTAAATTAAAACCACTCTTTGCGAGAGCCAAAGTTAACTTAGTTTTGCAATTTTGGGCTTCTTCTACCGTATTCGCTCCTGATATGTAATCATCAATATAAAATTTATTTATTATTTCTTCAGTAAGAAGAGGGTGTTCTTCCACATCTAACGCAGCTTGTTGCAAACAACGAATTGCTAAAAATGATGAGCTTGCCATTCCAAACGTAACCGTTGTTAGTTAATAATGTTTTATATTATCAGTTATGTTTTCTCGCCACAAAATTCGCTGGAAATTTGTAATGAATAGCCTGGGACAACGCCTGAACGTAGTGTATTATAGTCTCTGATTCAGTAGTTGACATTTTCATTAACATATGTAGCTCGTAATAGTTTCTCATCCATCCACCATCGATAGTCATATTTCCTTATAGTCTCCGTAGCCCATAGTTTTTATATATATAAACATTAATATTTATTTTTGCAATCCCCTAATATTGATTCATACTGCATTTCCATCCGCCTTATTTCACCATACTGCTGAAGTCTGATGTCTCTAAACACTAACCATATACGAACAACGAAGTTTTCAAACCTCAAAACAGCTGTGCGTATTTGTCCAATCGTCACAATAAAAAGAATTAATAACCTACAATCTGTTATGCGTTCGATTTCCTGTATGGGTGTTTTTTTTATTTAATTGTCTTTCCATTATGGATCTGAATTTCACTGTAATACTGTTGTAGATTGTTGTTTTGTAATACATGAACATCATAAAATCGATTAAACTTACGTTTAATTTATTCTAATTCATTGATAATTATTATTAGTGTGTCGTAAATGATTTATTTCGCAAAATTAATTTTGCAATGTTAAGTAGTACAAAAGTAACCAACAGTTTTGTTTTAATAACAAAAACAAGGTCCTAACTTTTATTTACATAATGTAAATTAATTGCCTTGCCTCAGAAACCCTGTATTCGAATTTTTCGATTTTGAAATTTGAGCTATATAAGGAACGACTGTACAATTCTTAGGCTCTTAGTCAATGAATATAATTTTGTGCGGGACAGCTGTTGTTCGTTTTTGACAGCTACGTGTGGTAAATGTTTTGTGCGCATTTTTGTTTGTCGTGTTTTGTTTTAATTTAATTTAATTTAAAACTAATATTAATGTAAGTTAGAAGAAAAGTAATTTAAATGATACAAAAGAAAAGATAATTTAGTCTAAACCTAGAAACAAATTAACCTGTGTAAATAAGATAGTGTAATGCAAAACGAATGAAAAATTTAATGAGTCAGATTCGTGATAAGATAAGCCAAATAACAAACGAGTAAGTTTTGCCGAGTTATTACTAGCTTTTAAGTCTTGATTGTAAAATTTTGCTGAATGAACTATATACCGATAGTTATAATAAATATTTAAACTTGATAAATTCATTACAAATGTTTCCATGGGGGGGAGATAATCAAAAATCGGGATAATAAAAAGTCATGGTTGCATTTTGGTGTTAACTAAGTGATAGCAAAGAAAATTAGTTAGTAAATTCATTTCGGAGTGTGGTCTAACTAGATTACCTGAACGCATGCTACGGTTACATCCAGCGGGCGACCATTTTGATGCAGTTCCAGAACAACCATATTGTTTTGTTTGATGTTATATGTTGTCGCCATTATACTAAGGGATATATCGACTCATTTCAGGAAATACCACAAGAATATACTACTATCACCAACCAGCTGTGCGTGTATCGATTTTGTTGTTTGACATTGTGATTATCCGAAGTGCCACGGAGTTAAAACTATTTCCGGAATATCCTCCATTGCCGCCCTCGTTCAAAACAAAAACTTATATTCAATATCTATACAACTTATTTTTTTTTTGATACAACATTGGTATCATCAGTGTCAAGTTTTTACAACGTATTACTGTACAATATTTGTATCATCATTGTCAAGTGTGACAACGTATTTTTGTACAAGATTTGTACCATCATTGTCAAACTTTTACAACATATTTTCATCCAACTTGTATCATCATTGTCAGCTTTGACAACAAAGTTTTATACAGTATCTATAGTAGCATATCAAAGTTTATGCAACGTACTTTCATCCAACTTGTGTCATCATTGTCAACTTTTACAACGAAGATTCATACAATATTTGTATCATTCCTGTCAGACTTTTGCAACGAAGTTTTATACAATGTGTCCATCATCATTTTCAATTTTTATAACGTATTTTTGTACCATAATTATAACAACGAATTTTTGGGTACACTATTGATATCATCATTGCCAACTGTTACCACGAATTTCGATATAGTATTTACATCATCATTATCAACTTTTGCACCATATTTCTGGATAATATTCATATCAGCAATTTCAACTTCTACAACGAATTTTTGTATAGTATTTGTATCGTCATCTGCAGCTTTTACAACGCATTGCTATACAATATCTTTATCAGCCTTTTCAACTATTACACCGAAGTTTTATCTGATATTTATTTCATCAATTGCAACTCTTACAACGAGTTTCTGTACAATATTTATATCAGAATTTTCAACTATTCCAACAAAGTTTTATACAATAGTTGTATCATCATTGCCAACCTTTTATACGAATTATTGGTACAATAGTTACGTCATCCGTTTCAACTTTTACAACATATTTCGGTACAATATTTATATCAGCAGTTTCTTTTTTTGTCACAACGAATTTTTGTATAATATTTGAATCATCATTGGCTCCCTTGGCAACGAATTTTAGTTATCTACAAATTGTTACATACATACATGTTACTACAATTGTTACATACATACACAACGTATTCAACTATATTTACAAATTTATTCAACGATTATTTATACAGATTGTTACATTGAGTTTACAACGTATTCAACTATAGTCGCACTTTATTCAACGTTTATTTATGCAAATTATTACCTGGTACTTTCAACGTGTTCAACTATAATTACAAATTTATTCAACTTTTATTCATAGGTACAAATTGTTACATCGCATTTTTAATCAACGTATTTGTATACCACCATGCTGATGGACCGCTGAGATAACTGAAGCTTGGAGACCAGGAGGATATAATCATGGGGTGAGTGAAACTGAATTATTTCTTTTGTCTTTTTTATTCTTATGATTTAGGAGGGTGAATGAGTGTGTACGTGAGTGTGTGTGAGTGAATGCAGGGGTTGGACGTGCTGACCGCGGTTCTTTCGTAAAACGGGGTCGCCAGAGTCTCATTTTCTCATTTGCATTTTTTTTCCACTTCCGAATATTCACGTAAATTGCGTACATTTCTGCATTTGTGCTGAAGCAGCAGGTTTATAACATCTCAAATCGGACGCCTTAGTCGTTACGGCTTTAAAAAAATCTAGGTACGCATCCTGCTAAGCCATTCTCATCCTTTGATGAGAAAGCACTTCATTACAAATTTCGGTCTTCTTCTGCTATTAGGACCTGTCGGTACATCTTCTCTATATCAGCTGTGAACGCAATTTTATTGTACCTGAATTTTAAAAGTGTGGTTTACAAAGTGGGCTGAAGTGTGGGAAGAGCCATGAGTTGATCATTAAGAAAGTTCCCATTGGTTGTTTTACTAGATCCGTCAAAAACAACTCGTAGTTTCGTTGTCAAACTCTCGCTTTTTGTTACCGCATGGTGTGGCAAATAATAAATGTTTTTATTTTTAACTTTCTCATTTTCATTTTTTATTTCTTGTAAATGACCTAAATTAATATATTCATTTATTACCTTGGTATATTCTCCTTTGAATGCAGAATCACGGTTGAACCTTTGTTCTAAATGACTAAATCTCTTCATCGCTACATTTAAAGAGTTTCCTAGTTCGTTCCTCGATTTTTTAAAAGGCAATTTAACGATAAATCTGCCACTTTCATGTCTTCTGACATTTAATTTGAAATATTCTTCACACTCATTGTCTTCAGGCGTGAGACTGTTAATGTTGTTGAGCTCCTCAATTTCCCAGAATCGCCGAAGAGTTTCATCAATATTAAGTTCGACGTGATAATTTAAATTCGACGATTGGATTATTTTTTGTGGATTTGTTGTTTCGCCCGATATGATCCAGCCAAACATGGAATTCTGTGCTATCAGGTTATTATCACCTAAGGTTTCTAGGCGTCCTTCTCGCAGAATGCTAAAAAATCGATCAGCACCTAAAATAATATCAACGCGTTCTGGCCTATAAAAATGAGAATCTGCTAACTGCAACTGCTTTATATGCTCAAGGTTCGAAATATCAATATTCTGTGATGGAAGAAAATTAGTCAATTTGTCCAATATCAACACTTCCATTTCAACCGATTCATCGTTTGGATATATTGAATAGGCTTTAATTGTTAATTTTCCCTTCGTTGTTTCAGTGCCAGCGGTTAATCCTTTGATAATTAATTTTGCGCGTTTTCGCGGTATTGCAAGTCGCTGTGCACATTCTTCAGATATAAATGAAGCTTGTGCTCCAGAATCTAATAACACGCGGCACGTTTTGAATTCGTTGGACGAAACTAGCACTCTTATTTCAGCGGTTGGTAAAATTGTTGTGACCTTCTTGGGACTTACAGCGTGCGAAGCAGTTAATGAATTTACATCCTGATCCTTTGATACTGACGTTGTAGGTAAAACATCTATTATGTTGGATTTTATTCACATATCTTGATGAAGCAATGTATGATGTTTTGCTTTACATATATTACATCTATAACGTGACTGACAATTGTGTGACTGATGATTTTTGCATAAACAGATAAAACACAATTTGTTGTCCGCAACAAAACCTCTTCGTTCATGTATAGGAAGCTCTAAAAATTTATCACAGTTTCGAATATAATGTTTTTCACTGCATTTGAGGCAACAAATATCTTCAACATTTGCTTGCATCACTCTCACGTTAACGTTAGATGCATGACGTTGTGGTATTCGTTTTGTAGTTTCACAACTTTCTAATGTATCGCTTTGCTTATTTAAGAAATCAAAAAACTGCTTAACGGTTGGGAAATCAATTCCATAGCTGTGGTGAGCCCATGCCTGTTTCGTGATTGAATCGAGTTTGCTCACTAAAATATATATCAACCAAGGTTCTCGAGATTGAGCTTGTTCACCTAAGACCTTTATTCCCCTTAAAACTTCGTCTGACACATCGCGCATGTGATGGAGTGATTTGGTAGTTGGCTGCATGATTGATGGTTGATCCATAAACTGCTTTAATAGAAGATTTATCACGTGCTTCTTTTTGTCGTAGCGGTTTACAATTATTTCCCAAGCTTCCTCATAATTGGCTTCGGTGATCGCAATATGTCGTACCAAAGCAGCAGCTTCTCCTCGTAGTAAACCCTTCAAATATTGAAGTTTGTGAACCTTTAAAATTTTGGGATTGTTGTTTATTGATGCCTCAAAAAGATCTCGAAAAGATGCAAATTCTGAATAAACACCAGAAAAATACGGTACATTTATACGTGGTAACCGTATATCACTATCACCTTTGTTAGCGACATTTGAGAACTCATGTAAAAAAGATTTTTGATTGGACATGAGTTCCTGTAAACTACAATCTAAATCGACGTGATGTTGAGTTTTGTCGAGTGATAATTCTGCTTTCATGAGCTTACCCTTCGCGCTGAAATACTTAGTCTCAAGCTGGTCTTGTAGAGTGGCATTATCTGCCGCATCTCCATAAACATCCTTCTCCAACTTGTAATCATTCCATTCTTCGGCCAATAGCTTTATATTAACCTTTATTTCTTCAATGGACTCGTTGAGAAGGTTATCTTTTGCGAAGGTTTCTATTTCAGAAATACGTTTTAATTTTCTTTGCAAAGCTCGCGTGCTTGCCATGGTAATTTCAGGGTATTGATATTAAAAACACTGTTAGTATATTGTTATCACTTTAACTTAATACTTATAGCAACACACAAAACAGGAAAATTTTTTTTTTTTAATAATAATTATAATGATTTAAATATTTATAGCCGCTTATAGAAATCCGGCTCGAAGAACCATGAAAAATCTTAGAAGCTTGTTTTCAATTGTATCGCAGATTGGCTCAGATGAGATCGCTGTATCGTACCAAATTTTAATTGAAAATAAAATAGCTTCAATCGCTTAAAATCTTTAATTTCTTATTTATTAAACTGCACAATTGAACTTCACAATTCACAATAAATGTTTGTTTATTATCGCTATGAAATAAAATCACAATAAAACAAATTTTCCCTTAAAAAATATAAATAAATTTATTGTTTCCTTTTCTAAAAACACTAGAGTAAAAACACAATTTAATATTTAGGAAATTGCCAATGTTTTAATTAACTTTAATACAACTTGTAAATATTCACAATGAAATAGTTTAATATTGTTTTTAATATTGTTTGGAAAGTTTATAGATTAATCATTATATCACAAATATATAAAAAAGGGAAAATATAATTAAGATTAACTCGCCTTGTATTAATGATGATCGCTTGAAATTCAATAATTGCTGGTAATTAATCGCCTTGTTTTAATCGCCAAAATGAAGTTCTTCTCTGTATGAAGATCGCGTTGATAAGAGATATAAAAATAAATCGAATCTGACAGCATAAAATATTTCGCGGGAAAAAAAATAAGATTCGACGAAAGTCTCGTTTAATCACAAGAGTGACATCTACATATAGGCTCGCTAACCTATTTTTAGCACGTACACATTTATGCCAACTTGCTATAAAATTTCTCTGAGCTAAAAGGTTCAGAACCATAATAAATTTCGAACTATCATCACAAACAAAGCAATACTAAGTGAGTTATGAATTTAAATTATATAATTATAAATAAATTAATTAATTCTAACTAAAGGTATTTTTTTGTTTTAAGAAAGGCGGTTGAACCGCTGGCTAGAGTATGGACTTTTATATTTAGGGTGTAAATCGCTGGATTAGGATGACTTCAGATGAGTATGATTTTAATATTCCATTTTCACCACCAGCTGTAAATCAAAACAAGTGTTTCTGTCGACAACTCTACCACGTAAATTTTGGTTAAATCAACGTTTACAGGATGAATTTAATGCATCAAGACGACTGGTAGAATTCGCCATGGATCTGTTGGAAACAGTAGGCCCTTGCAGTTGGCCTCAAAGCAATCAAGTGCACAGTTTGTCACAAAATACAGTAAAACAATTTCAAACATACTTCTTATCAGAGGAAATTAGTAGAACAATGCCTTGTCTTAAAGATGTTGTTACTATTATAGAAGGATCAACAAAAATTAGGAAATCAAAGCGGTTGGTGTTATGGACCCTCACCGACATCTACGAAATGTTCTTGGAAGAAAACAAAGATGTCAAAATCAGCTTCTCAAAGTTCACTACGTTGCGACCGAAGGAATGTATTTTAGCCGGACCTACCGGAACACACAATGTCTGTATATGCATGATACATGAAAATGTACGTTTAATGTGTAAGCCGCTCTTAAATTTAGTAAAAAATGAAGAAGATCTGCTTAAGAAACTGAGTTGTTCTAATAATACAGTGGATTGTGCAACAAATATATGCAATGATTGTAAAAATATCGTGGAAGCTTACACAGAAACAATTTTGGACTCTCTTGAATTTTACGAAGAAATACATTATGAGAAATGGTTAATGCAAGATAGATATTCGTTAGAACGCATGGAAAAAAATAAGGAAGAATTTGTAGAAGGTTTAGTACATACATCGGTAAACAAATTAAAAATTCATGATTTCATCGCAAGGCAGCAATCAAAGTTTCTTAAGGATTCGAAACAAAACTTACGTCCCGGCGAATACGTATTTATTATGGATTTTTCAGAGAACTACTCAATGATAACGCAGAATGAGATACAAGCTGCACATTTCAATAAAGTTCAAGCCACAATCCACCCAATCGTAGCTTACTACAAATCATGTAATGATAAACTAGAGGTCTTATCTTTTGTCATTAAATCTGATCATTTAATGCATAACACAGTTGCAGTTCATAAATACCAGGAAAGATGTATTGAATTCATTGAAAAACAGCAAGAAATATATCCAAGTATCAAAAAAATTTTATATTTTACTGATGGTTCAGCAGCTCAATATAAAAATAAGAAGAATTTCATAAATCTCTGCAAACATATTGATGACTTTAAAATACCTGCAGAATGGCATTTCTTTGCAACTGCCCACGGAAAGGGTCCATCCGATGGGATTGGAGGAACACTTAAAAGAAAAGCCCGGAAAGTTTCGCTTAGAGGAGAAAAAGTCCAAGCGGCACGTATATCCGCTAGAAATAGGTAGATTTCGAGATCAGACAGTTTTGTGTGCCAGTAGAATCTGATGTATCAGATTAGTTTAAACAAAACAAACTAATTTCAAACAGATATCGAACAAATTTTAAAAAGGAATTTAGCTACCTACAAGCAAAATTATATCTATCCAATTTTGCAACAAACAAATATCAAATCTACCACAGAACATGTGTGTGACAATTTATGACACAAACCTACTCTATATCATATGTCGTGCAATTGCTGCAAAATATTAAAATAGTTTATTTCTAAGAAAACAAAATTAATTTCTTCTATTCAAATCTTTTATTTTTTTTGACTGTTATAAGGTTGACATTGACTGTTATAAGGTTTTTGGAAATTGTAGTTGGGGATTGTTGCAAACATTTTTGTTGAAGCCAACAAGTCAAAAACCTCTAACTGCAGAGATTTATATTTATAAGAAACGAATTAAAATGTTTCCACAGATTCTAAATCTATGAAGATTTTAAAAATAATAGTATCCAAACGGCCGTTATAACAGATTGAAAAAACCACTTTTTTTTCTAGTATAAAGCCTATAGTTCCTTAACCATGTGTCAGATTTTTCTGATTTATGAACTTGTCCAAGATATTAATAAAACACACATTTTTAAGAAAGGGTTTTTGATCTGGCTTCACAAATGCAACCGTGAGAGCGCCGGTTGATTCAAACGCATTTTGTGTTTTACAAGCTTTTTAGTTGGAGCCGCTCACTCAGAAACCTCCATCCGCAGAGGTCTTTTTTTTAAATAAACTGATTAAAAAGGTTTCAAAAATTCTAAATTTATGAAGTTTTTAAAAATACTAGAATCCAAACGGCCGTTATAACGGATTTAAAAAACAGAGTTTTTTTCTAGTATAAAGCTTCTAGTTTCTTAACCATATGTTGGATTGGGCTGATTTACGAACTGGTCCAAGATATTAATAAAACGCACAGAGTGAGAGTGCCGGTTGTTTAAAAAAAAATTTTTTTTTGCAAGCTTTTTTGTTGGAGCCGCTCACTCAGAAACCTTTAGCTGCAGAGGTCTATTTTTAAAACAAATTCATAAAAAAGATTCCAAGAATTCTAAATTTGTTAAATCTTTTGAAATATTAGTATCGAAACGGCCGTAATAACGGTTTTAAAAAAAATCAAATTTTTTCAGAAAAAAGCCTCTAGTTTCTTAACCACGTGTCGGATTTTGCTGATTCACGAACTTGTCCAAGATATTATTAGAACACACAAGTACAGAAAATTTTTTTGCTCTACCTCAACAAATGCGACCGTGAGAGTGCCGGTCGTTTTCGTTATATCTCATATCGTTTATATATATATATATATATATATATATATATATATATATATATATATATATATATATATATATATATATACATATATATATATATATATATATATATATATATATATATATATATATATATATATATATATATATATATATATATATATATACAGGTAACCCTTGAATTATGCGACACTTGAATTATGCGATTTTGGTTATATGCGGTTCAAAATTTGCGTCAAAATTTTAAATTATGCGCAAAATTTTAGATTAGTGCGATTAAACTTTTCATTACAACTTTTAATACACCTAACAAATACGTATTCATTTTATGTAGGCACATTCCTCGATTTTGCATTATCTTCTCTTTGCGTTAATCTGTTGCTTTAAAATGTTTTTTATATCCTCAGTATAATATATTTGGGTACATCAACACCGCTGAGCGCATGTTGTTGTGAAACCTAGGCCGCAAAATGTTAAGATTTATGTAACTTTGATGGACAGCTGCACAATTATTCGTACCACAACAGTAAATGATAATTAAAGCAGACAAATACCCAAAAGATTACACACATATATCAATTCTTAAAGCAAGAAAAACGTACAAACATTTTAATCCGCATGAGGTCGCATTTCTTTATTTCTATAAAGTAATGGATCAAGCGGTCTTATAACAAAATCATTCCTCATTCATCTTTGGTTTTTCTCAAGTTTTCAAACATTTTGATATGAAAAAATTATCCCTTCTTGTTGTTCTACAAAATGTGTGTCCCAGAAGCTAAAAAATAGATTTTAAAATGTTGATCACCATTGATAATACTTTTGGCATTCAACGGATCTCAACCATCCCAACATTAAATTTATTTTTTACCACCTAATAAAACTATTCTGCAGCCATTAGAGTAGAGGATTACAAATTTTAGTAGAGATTAAAATATTTAGAGTAGAGATTAAAATATTTTTGCGAGTAGCATTTGCATATTCCTGGATAAATTAGATAACTCTTGAGATACAAAAGTAAGCGTACCATGGAAGAATTATACCATGAGAAAATGCATAAAGTTCATTGTTAATTCTATTTATAGAATTAAAGCCATTTACACTTAAGAGCTCCTAGACAAAAACAATGGCTAAACAGAGTCGATATTAAATCTCGTAGCAAAAGCTCAAGTTGAACTTAGGAGCTTTGCACATTTGAGATGAATTTGACAAAAAAACTTGTTCTGATATGCAAGAATTTATAACCTAAATAAAAACGATCAATTTAATTTAATTGATGATTTAAAAATCTTTGAAAACTAAAATTTGCGTGACTTGAATGACGACGGCGAGAATGACGATGCCAGAACCCGAAACGACGTCATATTTAACTTAAATATGCTATCGGACTGTATTGCTATTGCCATTCCACAACAATTTTTTTGAAACCATTACCTGATATGGAAAGGGGTTTAAAATTTGAGCGTAAATTTCAATGATTTTGGCTCCATACTTTGAATCAAACAAACAGACAGATCTCTCTAAAAAGCAATTATAACTAACAAATTTCATAAGTTTCAAAACTACAGTCTCTGCTCCTATAGTAAATGTTTGCGGTATAGAAGGCATCATAAAAACATCTACAATACAACAGAAACTGACAACTAAATTTTTCTCACTAAAGCGAGGACGATAATGTAAAATTAGCGAATTAAAAATGTCAAATTAGAGATTTATTCTATACATAACTATATTATCGGTTTTACGTGTTCTAATCAGGGTTTCGAACCCGAACCGAACCCTGAACCCGCTCCGGAGCAGGATTTTTTTTAAAATTATGTGAACCCGAACCCGAACCGGAACCCAATCAAAAAAGGCTCAGGTTCAATTTTTAATATAGGAAATTTAGAAAGTTTGCGTAAGAAATTTCGTATTTCACAGAATTTTTTTTTGTTTCAAACAAGATTATTTTGGCTATTATTTGTTTCAGTAGAGAATAGTGAGAATTAAATGAAAATATTTTTCCAAAATAAATATGTGTGTAACATAAATACGGTATGTAATGCAACATAAAAAAATAAAAAAATAAAAAAAAAATCCCATATAATGTAAAAACATTTCCATAATATGGAGTCTTATGAGAGTGGAAAAATTCAACTTAAGCAAAAATAAATAAGTGATGAAGAAGTTTCAACTTCGAAATTGTCATCGCCTCAACGGCGTAATCGATAGCGTGTCTGCCCAAGGATTCGAGTCTGGCACTGACGGGGAAGGTTTGGATTCATCCGAAACACGAAAAATGTGAGTTGGAGTTTTTTCTGAGAAACTTCAAACCATACCTTTGAATTAAAAAAATTCCAATTACTTCTTAACTTGCCTGAGTTTAATTGATCTCAAAAATTCTCAATCAAAAAATAATGAATTCAAAAAAAAATTCAAAAAAATTGTTTTTTTTGTATCAAATTTGAACCCGAACCCAAACCCGAACCCACTAAATTTTAATGTATTGAGCCCGAACCTGAACCTGCACCCAAATTTTTCTGGGTTCGAAACACTGGTTCTAATACATATACAATTTGATTTTCAAGTGAATGAAAAATATTTTTATTTACAAATAATAGTAAAAATAGCTTTTCATGATCATAAATATTTTTCTTTGGTACCAAACCCGCAATTTTGTATGTACTCTTAGTCTCGAATTATGCGTTTTTGAATTGTGCGCTGTTTTGGCGGTCCCAAACTACCGCATAATTCAAGGGACACCTGTATATATATATATATATATATATATATATATATATATATAATATATATATATATATACATATATATATATATATATATATATATATATATATATATATATATATATATATATATATATATATATATATATATATATATATATATATATATATATATATATATATATATAAATTCTTTTTTTTTTTGTTTTTTCGTCCCCGCTTATCATATATAGTCGTTTGGCACAAAAATTTTTCCGAAATTCCGAGATGAAGCCCATTGCAATAGGTAGATTTTTATATGAAATCTACCTAAAACCACTTTTTTTTCTAGTATAAAGCCTATAGTTCCTTAACCATGTGTCAGATTTTTCTGATTTATGAACTTGTCCAAGATATTAATAAAACACACATTTTTAAGAAAGGGTTTTTGATCTGGCTCCACAAATGCAACCGTGAGAGCGCCGGTTGATTCAAACGCATTTTGTGTTTTACAAGCTTTTTAGTTGGAGCCGCTCACTCAGAAACCTCCAACTGCAGAGGTCTTTTTTT
This sequence comes from Diogma glabrata, assembly GCA_963693315.1. Lineage (NCBI taxonomy): Eukaryota > Metazoa > Arthropoda > Insecta > Diptera > Cylindrotomidae > Diogma > Diogma glabrata. Next base: position 139,790,052 of record OY856188.1, on the reverse strand, counting down.
TTAAATAAACTGATTAAAAAGGTTTCAAAAATTCTAAATTTATGAAGTTTTTAAAAATACTAGAATCCAAACGGCCGATATAACGGATTTAAAAAACAGAGTTTTTTTCTAGTATAAAGCTTCTAGTTTCTTAACCATGTGTTGGATTGGGCTGATTTACGAACTGGTCCAAGATATTAATAAAACGCACATTTTTAGAAAAGGTTTTTTGATCTGGCCTTATAAATGCGACCGTAAGAGTGCCGGTTGTTTAAAAAAAAAATTTTTTTTTGCAAACTTTTTTGTTGGAGCCGCTCACTCAGAAACCTCTAGCTGCAGAGGTCTATTTTTAAAACAAATTCATAAAAAAGATTCCAAGAATTCTAAATTTGTTAAATCTTTTGAAATATTAGTATCGAAACGGCCGTAATAACGGTTTTAAAAAAATCAAATTTTTTCAGAAAAAAGCCTCTAGTTTCTTAACCACGTGTCGGATTTTGCTGATTCACGAACTTGTCCAAGATATTATTAGAACACACAAGTACAGAAAATTTTTTTGCTCTACCTCAACAAATGCGACCGTGAGAGTGCCGGTCGTTTTCGTTATATCTCATATCGTTTATATATATATATATATATATATATATATATATATATATATATATATATATATATATATATATATATATATATATATATATATATATATATATATATATATATATATATATATATATATATATATATATATATATATATATATATATATATATATATATTTTTTTTTTTTTGTTTTTTCGTCTCCGCTTATCATATATGGTCGTTTGGCACAAAAATTTTTCCGAAATTTCGAGGTGAAGCCCATTGCAATAGGTAGATTTGTGTATGAAATCTACCTAAAAATATCAACAGCAAGGGAATTGTTTGAATGGGCGGAAATTTAGTCGAAAAAACTAACCACCAAAAGGAATTTAAAGATGCCAGCTCTAAATCAAAACAACTATTTTTGTTGACAATTCTACCTCGTAAATTATGGTCAAATCAACGTATCCAGGATACTCAATGATAACGCAGAATGAGATAGAAGCTGCACAATAAAGTTCAATAAAGTTCAAGCCACAATCCACCCAATCGTAATTTACTACAAATCATGTAATGATAAACTAGAGGTCTTATCTTTTGTCATTATATCTGATCATTTAATGCATAACACAGTTGCAGTTCATAAATACCAGGAAAGGTGTATTGAATTCATTGAAAAACAGCAAGAAATATATCCAAGTATCAAAAAAGTTTTATATTTTACTGATGGTTCAGCAGCTCAATATAAAAATAAGAAGAATTTCATAAATCTCTGCAAACATATTGATGATTTTAAAATACCTGCAGAATGGCATTTCTTTGCAACTGCGCACGGAAAGGGTCCATCCGATGGGATTAGAGGAACACTTAAAAGAGAAGCCCGGAGAGCTTCGCTTAAAGGAGAAAAAATATCAACAGCAAGGGAATTATTTGAATGGGCGGAAATTTGTTCGAAAAAAACCAACCACGTTATGAAGTTTTCATATGTGTCTTCAGGAGATATCGAATTACAGGAGCAATTTCTTTCGATTCGGTTTTCGGACATTAAAACCATAAGTGGAACTCAAGGATTCCACTGTTTTTAACCAGATAGCACTACACTCGATAAAATAATTGCCAAAATGTTTTCTTTTTCTGTTAATCATAAATATTTCAATTTAAAGGCAAAAAGAATTATATAAATTAATTTTTTAATGTATTAATTTATATAATATTGATTAAATTATAATGTTTATAGAAAAAATATTTTTTTAATTTTTTTTCTCATGTTAGTGTTGGTGATGTTGAAATTATAACAAAATCTTCGATCATTGGGATCTCCACTTCTTATTCTGAATAAAAACCTGTTTCTCAATAAGAAATACACAGAAAATGGTTCAAATTTATTGCAGGTGTTAAAATATGAAATGTTTAATTTATTAGATCCACATTTAGTACAGGATTATTAACTTAATAAAAAACACATGTGAATTTTTCATATACCAAACTTTAAATAATCGTAAGAAAAAATCCATATTGAATGGCTCACTTTTTATTTCTTAATTTCATAGCTGCATATGTTTACTTTAAAATTTGTGAAAAACAAAAAAAAAAGGTGGTTTTTTGAGATATGAGCTTTGAAGTAAACCAAGGTTTTACGCGCCGCCTAGCGGAAAAGAGAAAAGTTATTAATTTTAAACTTACTTATTTCAATTATTCAGTTATTTTTCTTTTTACTTGCAAAAATATACCTAAGTCGGATGAAATTTGTGGCACCTATTCACAAAACATTGTCACCATTACCAAAACTACGTGAAAAAGCCTCAAAAATTCAACCGCGCATAACTCCGATTCAGAGTACACAAAAAATAAAAGCAGAAAATACTTTTTTCCTTCCGTCAATACCAACAAAATATCAAAATTTCAGATTTTTAAAATATGGTTGTTTTTTTTCGATGTACGTTTTCAAAATAATAGCCCAAATAGTCCCTGGGCCTTCCCTACATAATTTTGTGATTACCACATATTTTATACTTCGTGATGCGCCTGTCCTTGAGGAGCCTGAAAACATTTGTTCTATGATTTTTCTCAAATCGGCCGCTTTTGCGTTCGGCAAACTCCGAAAAATGCCGACTGCCCACGATCTTGTACATTTGCTACCACATTTATTTTTTTTGACTGTGGAGGTTGAAAATTTGTTTTAGAATACGAGGGAAAGCTTGTCCGACCGAAATGTGTTTGCTATTGTCGAGTCCGACAACTGACATTTTGGATGTTTGGGTTGTCGGACTAGACAATAGCAGACAAATTTTTGTCGGGCAAGGTTACCCTTGTGTTCTAAATCAAATTTCCAACCCCCATAGTTAAAAAAAACAAAAATTTACAAGATCCCGGGCAATCGGCATTTTTCGGAGCTTGCCGAACGCAAAAGCGGCCGATTTGAAAAAAATCGCAGAACAAATGTTTTCGGGCTCGTCAAGGACAGACACATCACGAAGTATAAAATATGTGGTAATCACAAAATTATGTAGGTGAAGGCACAGGGACTAAAATGATAAAAGCATTGTTTTATTTTTTCTGTTTGCCGTTTCACGTTAAATATTTATAGGCCATAGGAGAAAAAATTATTAAAAAAACTAATTCGTTACAGCAAGCTGACAGCGGGATATTGTAGAATACGATATTATAAAAGAGGGAAAAATAAATAGAACCGACAGCTGCTATCCGGGGGAGAATGGGGTGGGTTTTTAGGGGTTGAAAACAGTTTCTCGTAATTTTTTTCTAAACCGTGCATCCTATCAAAAAGAGTTATATGTAAAAGTTGTAGGGAATAAAAAGATCTACATCTTTTGTGCGGGTCATTTTTACCCTAACCTCAAAATTTTTCGAAAAAAATGCGTAAAACCGATTTTTTTCTTTTTTTCTTTGACAAAAAAATTGTATGAAGCTCTAACGTTGGCAAAATATACCTCTATTTTTTGCCGTTCCGTCCATCCGTTCCGTCCGCTCCGTTATATTTGAACTGTCAGTTTATATGTAAAACGGAAATTAAAACGCAATGAACGGAGGGGAAAAAGCGGAACGGACACTAAACACAATTTCAAACTTTTACGGAAGACATAACCTCAAATTTTGTTTATTTTTTCTACATATTTATATAAATAAGCAGATTTCAACAAGTTTCATAAAATATGAATAGAATTTAGCAAATCTATAAAATAATACATAAAAATATAAATATGAATAAAATATAAGTTTTTGGATAGTTAAAGACGGAGCGGTTGTATTGTGTTTTATAAAACAAACGGATTGATGCGGATAAAAAACGAACGGAACGGGACAGATCTATTGTGTTTGAACCTTATGCCTACAGACAATCGTTAATTTTTGTTTTTGAGCAAAAGACATTTGGATATATTATTAGTTTGATTTTTTTTTGTACTTTGTGCCATACACTAAAACCAATTTTACTGATTCTATTAAACTTTTTTTGGTTTAAGAAGGTACTAAATGAGGCTTAAAGAAGGTACTAAATAGGGCAGGGTTTGGGTTTTTTGAAGGTTTAATCTTTTACCCAAAACATACTCAAATGACAGACAGACGTTTTGTTCGACGATAAAAACCCATTTGAATATTTGCTAGCAACAATATGCCAGTTGCAGATTTTGCTGAAATTTATCAAATAGATGGTGAATTTTCTTTTCAATTACAATAAAAAACTCATATTAAATTAAAACATATCATATATTAATTATCAAATATTATAAACTAACATAAGTATTGAATATTTTAGAAAAATGAAAATTCTGCCAATCCGATGTACCTTCGAAATCAAATTGCTCAAGATCGGCTTTACCAATGTTATCAACCTTTTTTTTGTTTAATAGGTGATTAGCTAATCGTTTGAAAAAAATGAATTAATTCTTTTTGTAATTAATTTTAAAATTAAAATATTAAAAAAACATTTTTAAAGATGGCGCTAGGGTTGAAGATCAAGTGGAATTTAATTTTTTTTTTGTAAAAACAGTTCTCTTCTTATTTTAAAATATTCCAAATTTACAATATATTCGTTATATTCGTGTTCTTGAGATACTTAATTTTCAAGATTTTTAGTACGACTAAAATTCTAACTATTGATTATTTCTTCGAAAAATTTTTATCAAGTTCGAAAACGAAAGCATATATATAATTATTCATAAATGTATTTCCGAATGATCGTCGTTTACGTAATCATAAAAAAAATTAAAATGATTTTATTAATTAGTAACAATTATTCAACGATATACATGCAAACTACCACGATAAAGCTGTATACCTTTTTTACCATTTATCAAAAGGAGACGTAACAAAGAGTAAGTGGGCCAAAACAAAACTCTGTAGGAGGCGTAGTTTTAAGAGGAATCGCAGTTAAAAATTTGTTTGTTTTTTTTTAAATTAAATTTAACAACACGTCTCGATATTTACCTTTAAAAAATTACTGCCTCTTTGCAAAAAATAGAGCTATATTTTGCCAACGTTTGAGCTTCATAAAATTTTGTTTGTCAAAGAAAAAAGGAAAAAAATCGGTTTTTCGCATTTTTTCGAAAAATTTTGAGGTTATGGTAAAAATTGTCCGCGTAAAAGTTGTAGATCTTTTTATTCCTTATAACTTTTATAGATATTTCTTTTTGATAGGATGCACGGTTCAGCCAGAAATCTCAAAAAACTGTTTTCAACCCCTATAAACCCACCCTATTCCCCCCCGAATAGCGGCTGTCGGTTCGATTTATTTTTCCCTCTTTTACAGTATCCCGCTGTCAGATTGCTGCAACGAATTTTTTTGTAATTCAAATACTATTTTTACTGGCCTATAAGTCTGATAATAACTATAAGAAACAAAAAAATAACACTAATTCATCCTTCTTCTATTCTTAAATTTAAAAAACATTTAAGTGTGCTTTTACTTTAAAAAGAAACATATGTATCCTAAATTTATTGTAGGTGACAGTATTTACCAATCCAAAAGAGATCAGGAACAATGCAATGATGTTGTGATGTTCTTTGATGTTAAATTTTAATCAACCCATAACATAATTCATATTTATTTACTGAAAAATAGTCCTGGTGAAAACAAATACATATTGCACCCAAAAATGACAACAATACTTCAAACTTGGACCAATATTGGACTTAGAAATGTAATTGATTTGTAAATAATTAGTTTTTACATCTTTGAAGGAGACCAACTTCTCTAAACGAGCTCGTTTAGCTATGTTAGATCAAATCCTAATAAATGGTGGAATGCAATAATGTAAGTTTCAGCATCTTGTTTTAATAAGATCAAATTCTCTTAGATGTTGAATGCGATAATGATTGAATACGTATGGTTCAACACCAAGTATATACTGCTCCAAAAAAGAGATTAAACAAATCAATAAATCTATTTTTGTTTACGACTTTGTTGAACATGTTTTGCAGTACACTAGATATGAAATACTCATAAGTTGTATTCTTTGAATATTTAAGGATAGCATGTCAACCAGAAAGTGGTTGGATTTGAAGGAATTAGGATAATAAAATAGTTAGGCTAATATTTTTAATTGTCTAAGGGGTGAATTCGTTTAAGAAAACAGAGAGAAAGGAACGATAAATTTCACAATTTTGCAACTCTATTAAACTAATCGTTCTGAAAACAAACTGTTCTAAAATGCGGTATTTGAGCCACAAATAAAAAAAGTTAATCAAGCTGAGCAGTTTACTTATTATTGTCAATCAACCGTATAACCTTTCTCTGTACAGAATCTAGACAATTTGTTTTGGTCTAACAAACACGATAATCGACAACAGTATTTAATGCATGGACGAATAAATAAATGACTTATAGATCAGCCAATTTTGCTTGGAATCGGCCTAAGAAACCCAATTTTTTAATTGCAGATTTAGCGATGAACATATGTTTGTTGTATTTCAAATCGAAAATATTAACAACTCAAAGATTTTCGGCTGAGTCATCCTCTTACTATATCTAATTATTTAGGTTAATAAAGGAATTTATATGTCACCTCATTCATGGGGAGTTTCATGATTTCATCTATCCATTTTAAAACAAATTTGCTTTTTGCCTTTTCTTTGCTCTATCTTATTATGAAATATTGATCTTTATCATATTTTATAATATGTGAGTTAGTGTTTAGTTGAAATATGAAAAAACAGTGTAAGTAATTTTCAAATTTCAAACTGTTTCTGAAAACTGAATCAAATTACCAAAATATAAAACGCAATTTATAAATTGCAGTTAGATTTCGCAGTATAGTGAAAGCAACTACGTAGCTTTAACTTCAACAATTTCAAAATCAACATTATCAAATTTCGATCAAATTTAAAATTAATATTTTAATTTCAATAATAGTAGTCTATGTAACAAGTACGCAAAATATGGTTTTAGCGGACGAATCGTAATGTTTCCGGACGAGAAGCTAGCCGAGTCTGTAATATGAAGATTAGTCTGCTAAAGCCATTTGCGTACGTGTTGCATACAACGTTTTTTAGCATTAGCTCTTAGGATTTTTTTTTCTAATTTATTGCTTAATTTGTACTCTTGCGTACCTAAAAATTTGAGTTTTGATCAAAACTTTTCAAAGCAATTGTGATTATAATTTGAAAAATTTGGAGGGGCTGAAATCTCACAACTCTGAGATATCAAGACTTCGGTCTGGGTTAAGGATTTTGATATAGTTTTCGGCAAAAAACTTTTATGAGGACATGGTTTTTAGTTTTGAGCAGCGATGTATATCAAACATAACACGAAACATCAATACGTTGCCGGTAAATTATAACCAAAATTCCAAATTAAATAAAATCAAACTTTTTCAAAATTCCAAAAATATTCCAAAAATTAGAATAAAACCTTATATTTAAATTTTTTTTAAATTCCAATAATATTTCAAAAAATATGGAGGGGCTGAAATCTCACAGCTCTGAGATATCAAGACTTCGGTCTGGGTAAAGGATTTTGATATAGTTTTCGGCAAAAAACTTTCACGAGGATATGGTTTTTAGTTTTGGGCAGCGATGTATATCAAACATAACTCTTTGTTAAAGTACAAGTATTTTTTCTATCTGTTTAAAAATTTATTACATAACCAACACGAAACATCAATACGTTGCCGGGAAATTATAATCAAAATTCCAAAAATATTGTTAAATTAAATAAAATCAAACTTTTTGAAAATTCCAAAAATATTCCAAATATTAGAATAAAATCAAACATTTAAATTTTTTCTAAATTCCAATAATATTTCAAAAATTCTTAAAAATACAAACTTTTTCCAAAATTCTAAAAATATTGCAAAAATTATTACAAAATCAAAAATTGAAACTTTTTTCAAAGTTCCAAAAATTATAATAATATCAAAAATTAAAAATTTTTTCAAAATTCTAAAAATATTTCAAAAATTCTTACAAAATCAAAAATTAAAACTTTTGCCGAAATTTAAAAATATTGCAAAAATTATTACAAAATCAAGAATACAAACTTTTTCAAAATTCCAAAAATATAAAAATTCAAAAATTTCCATGTCCAATTTCATTTTAAATTACATTTACGTCATAAAAACAGCTACATTTTTTTTCCCAAAAAATTGGCTAAAAAATTAAATGAAATCATTTTTTGACACACTGTTGTAGCACAGATTATCCCATCATCAACTATTTCGGTGTATTTTAATTTATTTACAAAGTAATGCAAAAACTAAATTGTTTTGTTGTTGATTCTCAAGGTAAAATTTATAATATTAAATATTTTACCTTGCTGAGTCACAATAAAGATAGTTTAGTTTGAGTTTTATTTTTGTAAATAAATTTTAAATGTTTTTTCGTAAATAAATAGGAAGTTGATGATGTTGGAAATCTTCGCTACAACTAATGTTAATGTTTACAAATATTTAGTTTTAAGGAAATTAACTTTAATTAATTAAAGTATATATAAGTTAAAAAGTTAGATTTTAAGGGCAGTTAAAACAAGTCAGTCAGTGAGTTTATTAATATTATTTAGTTAAAATATATTATTCTGAAAGTCTCAAACTTAGAGTCTGTTACTGAAAATCGGTTGGTGATAATTTAAGAGTATACATACAAATAAAACGGTTAGTTATTTTTAAGCAAAATCAGAATAATTCGGTTAAGAGTATTTCATATAAGGCATTCAAAAGAACATTAGTGTATTTATTTTTTATACTTACGAAGTTTAGTAGCATTAGTATAAAGTTTATAAAAGTTTTGGTACATTAATAATAAAAAGAAAATCGATTGGTGTTTATAAACAGTTATTTGTGTTTTTAAATAGTTAAAGTTTTCCCTCTTGTGAAATTCTCGTGGCTACAACAGTGGCGCAGCCGGTAGTCCTTTTTTGTTGTAATATCCTTCGCAAAGGAAAAATATATACAAAAAAATTAAGAACTATTTTAAAAAAAAAAAACCACGAAAAAATTAAGGGAAACAAGACTTTAAAAAAAAACACAAACACAGTGAATTTCTTTAATTTTTATAAACAGTGAAATTCAGAAAAAAAAAACCAGTGAACTTTTAGACAGTGAACAATACAATTTAGTGCAGTGCAACAAGAGAAAATTTCAAAAATTAAGAAAATTGATGAGTGTATCCAGTAACAGTGAAGACTCCGTTTTTTACAATTTAAGGAGCAGAGGAGAAGCATCCAGAGCAGTATTTCGGAGGCCAACCAGGAACACAGCGGGATCCACAGGTAGTGTGTCTAGCAATAGTGATATTTTAGATTTAATTAGTATTAGATTCAATGATTTCGGAAACACGTTTGAACAAAATTAATAAAATGTCAAACTCAGAAATATTCAAACAAGTTCAAACAATTCCAATATTTAGCGGTGAACAAACGCCAGCTTTGCAAGAAAATTTACAAATATTTCTGTATAATTGTAATATAATTTATGAAAATCTTAATGTAGAACAGAAACACGTTTTCATGAGTTATATTTACAGTCGTTTTCGTGGAGAAGCCTTTATGCTTCTCAGCAATTTAAAACCTTTAACAGAACTGTCAGAGTTGAAGAGTATATTATGCCAACATTATTTGCCCACCACATCTATATTAAGCTTAACAAACGAATTAGTAAACTGTAGACAGTTAAAACACGAAAGTGTGTTACGATATTCTGAACGTCTTCAAATGCTTATGTTTAAAACACAGAATGCCGTTAAAACCAAATATCCAGTGAACAACGAATCGTTTCTTAAAGAAATAGAGGAATATGCAATAAACACTTTTAGAATAGGTTTACATAACTTAGCAGTTAGACAAAGTGTTATCATTACTGTAGCAAAAGATCTTGAAACTTTAATTGACAAAGCAATACAGACGGAATATTTGTTATTTGGATCAGGAAACAACCAAACATTTTTAGACCCTCTATACACTATACAACACACAGTTGCTCATACAAAACCACAATCACTTACAAATCGAAGTCAGCACATACCGTATAATAATTTATTACTTCCAAATTCTCAGCTGCCATACCTTACTGTCAAACCCCCTTTATCAGATAGTATATACGAACCAACAAACGCAAACAGTTTTAACAGAAATAATACTGTATTTCCAAGTCCGGAGGGATCGACTCTAAGTATCACAGAATGTGATAAAATGCAAACAGAAAATCAACAATATAAATTTAAAATTGACAAGTTGACAAGTTGACTAAAGAAAATAGCGAATACAAAACCGAAATCAAGAAACTGAAAACCATCGAGATAAGCAAAGACCGTGAACTAGACCAGTACAAAATTTTATTAAATCAAAAACTAGCAGAGCTCGATGAATTAAGTAATTCGAAAATTAAGTTAACTAAAGATTTGAATGAATCTAATACAAAATTACACAACAACGAACTTACATTAAATCAATTAAAATTCAGTTTAACGGATACACAAGCAAAACTTCAAACTTTACGGCATGAATATAATTATAAACTAAATTCATCTAATTTACAATTTATAGAAAAGTTAAAAGAAAATGAGGTTTTGAAACTTGACAACTTTAATTTAAAGAAACAAATTTCGTTGCTTCATATAACACACGTTAACAATAAAAATACAATTAGACAATTCGAAACTCAGACAAACAAATTAACAGATGTTAAGAATGAATTAAATTCAATTCAAAATGTTTTGCAAGCTAGAGATAGAGAGATCGAAAAATTAACTGAAATCGTTAATGCTTTAAATAATAAATTGACAGACAACGCACCAAACATATCAACACGGTTTAAATTAACAGATAGTACCAAGTTAGTAAGTAGTAAATTTAAAACATACGGCACAAAGACAGAAAAACCTCTTATAATACGAGTAAAACCTATGATTTCACAATCTAGCGCCTTAAGACAAAACAGTAGCACAAATTTCAATCTTGAAAATATTATTAATTCCGACAACTCATTCACAGGAATCAATACCTATAAAGTTATTCCAAATACAAATGAGAACAATATTTATTTTAAATCAACTGATGATTTAGACCATTTACACGGCAAGAGAATAAGCGATAAAAATTGGTCTAAAAATTATCAACTTACATCAAAAAGTGGTCACCATTCTTTAAAAAATACTCATCTTTCAGCCCGAAACAAATCTATAGCGAAGCATTACGATAATTCGGATAAATTTCTAGCAGTGTTTTTATCTCTCATATTCACAAGTATTTTGTTGAGTTTTAAAGTATGGAAACAGGTAAACAATTTTGTTCAAACTGATATGCAACTTTTTCCTTCATCGATAAATGAACTACAAAATTCAGATAAGTTTTTTCCTTTAAATAGTTTTAAGAGTCTATTCAAATACTTTTCATTCAAATTTCCAAATACCTTTCCACAATTTTTTCCGGTAAAACATACTATAGTAGATATTGGAAAAGTAACTGGTACAGACAGAACAATTAACCAGTTTACGATTAGTTATAGAATATAAATCAAATGTGTATGTAAATTAAATGAACTGAATAATATTAGTAACCTGAATACAGATTTTCCGAACAACAGTTAATTTAGACCGAATTCAAATTAAAATCAATGAAATATCCACCCACATCCTACTAAAATTACTACAGATCCAAAAAGAGCAAAATACTAGATAGATTTCAAAAAAATAGATTTCAAAACCTCTGTAAAACTCTGTCAACAGAATAAGCCCAAAATTCTAAGCACTTCGGGAAACTGTCTTCTGGAACTTTTCAGTAATCCTTTACGCGAGAAAACAAGTTGTAAAACAAGACCATTTCATTTCGAAAGTGACATTTTCGTGCGAATGACACAAACAAACTCTTGGTTGTTTATGTTACAACATACTAGAACAATTCTTATTAAATGTGAACATAAAAACCCAATATCTGAGAATATTGTGCAGCAAGGAATAATTACTTTTCACACAAACTGCGAAATTCAAACTTCAAATATTTTGCTTCCCGTCACAGGTAGGAAAGAGAAAGCTTTTGAAATCGTACAACCCGAATTTCATGCAGTACCCTATCCCAAATGGTCGACTCAAAAGTTGCAAACCCCAGAGAGACAAACCATCGAAAAGAAGAACGTAATCTTCTCGAACAAGGACGAGTTTAACACAGATTTGATGTTAGCTAACCCGGAACTAAGAAATTTACAGAAACATTTAAATCCAACCGAACACGAGAGACTTTTAACTCATCATGAAAAAACAATACGTACTAATGGACTAATAATTTACTCACTGATAGCTCTTACCTTATTGACAGTAGTTGTTATAATATTAGCGAATATTTCTGTTTTTAAACGACTAAAGAGGAAGCTCATAGCATTACGAGTTGAATCTAGATCATCTACAAACCATTCCATTACTCCGAAGACTATACCTAAAACCATCTGTTCCGAAACAAATCAAGCAGACAGTAAATGTTCAGAAATAGAATTACAAAACCTCTCTTTATCCACGATAAATATTAACGAACCACCATTCATTTTAGCTTGATAACCATTGTTATATGTATTTTCCATTTTAATAATTTTGTTCAAACATTTTTCTAAATAGTAATTTAAGTACATATGTGAATTTTTTTTTTGTTTATGAAAAATGAAACCCAGCGTAATTTTAATAATATTGTTTAAACGGTTTCTAAATAGTAATTTAAGTATGTGAATTCTTTTTTGAGTATGAAAAATGACACCGAAAAAAAAAAAAATTTTTTTTTATTAATTATTTAATTTTAATTGCCTTCCAAAGTCAAGTTCAACTGCAATTTAATAGCAAAATAAAAATTATGTGTTTATTTTTTTTTTTCTTTTCGTAATAAGTTGTTGCAGATGTTAATTTAAAGAAATAAAAATTTCTCTAAAAAATGGAAGGATGTTATTCATCTTATCTTAATAAATGTTGTTATACAATATACGTACATATATGAATTTTCATTTAGCCCAATCTTAGTAATATCGTAAATTTTAATAATTTTTAATTCAACGTTTTTGTAAATACATAGTAATATAAGTATGTCATTTTTTGTTATGAATGAAAAACGAAACCAAACAAAAAATGTTTTTAAAAAAGAAAATTCAAGTTCAAATAAAATTTAATAAAAGAGAAATTATGTTTTTATTATGTTTGTAAATAAATAGTTTGATTAAATGTAGTTATTTGTAAATTGATAGTTTAAGAAAAAGAAATACAGATAAATTTTTTAAAAAATAAAAAATTCTCTAAAAAATGGAAGGATGTTGTAGCACAGATTATCCCATCATCAACTATTTCGGTGTATTTTAATTTATTTACAAAGTAATGCAAAAACTAAATTGTTTTGTTGTTGATTCTCAAGGTAAAATTTATAATATTAAATATTTTACCTTGCTGAGTCACAATAAAGATAGTTTAGTTTGAGTTTTATTTTTGTAAATAAATTTTAAATGTTTTTTCGTAAATAAATAGGAAGTTGATGATGTTGGAAATCTTCGCTACAACTAATGTTAATGTTTACAAATATTTAGTTTTAAGGAAATTAACTTTAATTAATTAAAGTATATATAAGTTAAAAAGTTAGATTTTAAGGGCAGTTAAAACAAGTCAGTCAGTGAGTTTATTAATATTATTTAGTTAAAATATATTATTCTGAAAGTCTCAAACTTAGAGTCTGTTACTGAAAATCGGTTGGTGATAATTTAAGAGTATACATACAAATAAAACGGTTAGTTATTTTTAAGCAAAATCAGAATAATTCGGTTAAGAGTATTTCATATAAGGCATTCAAAAGAACATTAGTGTATTTATTTTTTATACTTACGAAGTTTAGTAGCATTAGTATAAAGTTTATAAAAGTTTTGGTACATTAGTAATAAAAAGAAAATCGATTGGTGTTTATAAACAGTTATTTGTGTTTTTAAATAGTTAAAGTTTTCCCTCTTGTGAAATTCTCGTGGCTACAACAACACTTGACATTATTTTTTGACAAACTTATAATGCCATAATTCACTATAATAATAATAAAATATCATGTCATACGAACTATTAATTTTATTTTTTTCTAAAAAAATTGGGTAAAAAATAAATAAAAACCTTTCTTTTGACACCTTGACACCATTTTTTGACAAACTTATAATGCCATAATTCTCAATAATAATAATTAAATTTCATTTCAAACAAACACTTTTATTTTTTTTGCAAAAAATTAGGCAAAAAACTAAATAAAAATCTTTTGACACACTTGACAACATTTTTTTGACAAACTTATAATACCATAATTCTCAATAATAATAATTAAATTTCATTTCAAACAAACAATTTTATTTTTTCCAAAAAATTGGGTAAAAAAATAAATAAAAATCTTTCTTTTGACACACTTGACAACTTTTTTTGACAAACTTATAATGCAATAATCTAGTTTTTGATCTCACATACCAATCCCGACCAACAAGATTTCTCCAAATTTAATGTTCCTACTCGTAATCACTTAAAATGAACGTTTTTTAAGCCAAAAATATGAAAATTTACTATTTTTGACACACATAATGATTTTTTTGACACACTTCCGGTACAGTTATCGAACACAGCGTCCTTTCGGACCTGTCCCTTGAGTATACCTATTTTTAGAAAAAAAAATTTTTGAAATCCCTCCAGCGGTTTTCCATGCAGTGTAGGTAATGACGGCCGGCCGGACGGCCGGACGGCCGGCAGACAGACATACATTTTTTTTTTGCTTTTTTAGAATCAGGAGGTCCTAAAACGTCGAGAAATATAAAAAAAAGTGGGGGTAAGAATTACACTTTGAGCTCATGAATGTAATACTTAGGTCTTTCAGACCGAAGTAATTCTTAAATTCTTAAAAAATTGCAAAAATTATTACAAAATCAAAAATTGAAATTTTTTTCAAAATTCCAAAAGTTATAATAAAATCAAAAATTAAAAATTTTTCAAAATTCTAAAAATATTCCAAAAATTCTTACAAAATCAAAGTTAACCGAAATCCTAAAAATATTGCAAAAATTATTACTAAATCAAGAATACAAACTTTTTCTGAATTCCAAAAAATATTTGAAAAACTATAACAAATTCAAAAATTTCCATGTCCAATTTCATTTTAAACTACATTTACGTCATAAAAACAGCTACATTTTTTTCCCCAAAAAATTGGCTAAAAAATAAATGAAATAATTTTTTGACACACTTGACATTATTTTTTGACAAACTTATAATGCCATAATTCTCTATAATAATAATAAAATATCATGTCATACAAACTATTAATTTTATTTTTTTCTAAAAAAATTGGGTAAAAAATAAATAAAAACCTCTCTTTTGACACACTTGACAACATTTTTTGACAAACTTATAATGCCATAATTCTCGATAATAATAATAAAATTTCATTTCAACAAACAATTTTATTTTTTCCCAAAAAATTGGGTTAAAAAGTAAATAAAAATCTTTTGATACACTTGACAACATTTTTTGACAAACTTATAATGCCATAATTCCCAATAATAGTAATAAAACTTCATTTCAAACACACAATTAACTTTATTTTTTTTCCAGAAAATTAGGTAAAAAAATAAATAAAAATCTTTCTTTTGACACACTTGACAACATTTTTTTGACAAACTCATAATGCAATAATCTAGTTTTTGATCTCACATATCAATCCCTACCATCAAGTTTTCTCCAAATTTAATGTTCCTACTCGTAATCACTTAAAATGAACGTTTTTTAAGCCAAAAATATGCAAATTTGCTATTTTTGACACACATAATGATTTTTTTGACACACTTCCGGTACAGTTATCGAACACAGCGTCCTTTCGGACCTGTGCCTTGTGAATACCTATTTTTAGAAAGAATTTTTGAAATCCCTCCAGCCGTTTTCCCTGCAGCGTAGGTAATGACGGACGGCCGGCCGGACGGCCGGCCCACAGACAGACACACATTTTTTTTTTGCTTTTTTAGAATCAGCTGGTCCTAAAACGTCGAGAAATGCCAAAAAAAGTGGGGGTAAGAATTTCACTTTGAGCTCATGAATGTAATACTTAGGTCTTTCAGACTGAAGTAAAAGTTTAAATATTTGATTTTATTCTAATTTTGGGAATGTTTTTAGAATTTTGAAAAATAGAATTTTTGAATTTTAAATATATTTTTAGAATTTTGAAAAAAGTTTCAATTTTTGATTTTGTAAGAATTTTTGGGAATATTTTTAGAATTTTGAAAAATTTAAAAATTTTGATTTTATTATAATTTTGGAAAAAGTCTCAATTTTTTTAATTTTAAGAATTTTTGGAATATTATTAGAATTTAGAAAAAGTTTAAATATTTGATTTTATTCTAATTTTTGGAATATTTTTGGAATTTTTGGAATTATGGAAAAAGTTTCAATTTTTGATTTGGTAATGATTTTTGGAATACTTTTAGAATTTTGAAAAATTTAAAATTTTTGATTTTATTATAATTTTGGAAAAAGTCTCAATTTTTTTAATTTTTAAGAATTTTTGGAATATTGTTAGAATGTAGAAAAAAGTTTAAATATTTGATTTTATTCTAATTTTCGGAATATTTTTAGAATTTTGAAAAATAGAATTTTTGAATTTAAATATGTTTTTAGAATTTTGAAAAAAGTCTCAATTTTTGATTATGTAAGAATTTTTGGAATATTTTTAGAATTTTGAAAAATTTTAAATTTCTGATTTTATTATAATTTTTGGAATATTATTAGAATTTAGAAAAAGTTTAAATATTTAATTTTATTCTAATTTTTGGAATATTTTTAGAATTTTGAAAAAAAATTTTTTTAATTTTAAATATATTTTTAGAATTTTGAAAAAAGTTTCAATTCTTGATTTTGTAAGAATTTTTGGAATATTTTTAGAATTTTGAAAAATTTTTAATTTTTGATTTTATTATAATTTTTGAATATTATTAGAATTTGAATATTATTAGGATTTAGAAAAAGTTTAAATATTTGATTTTATTCTAAGTTTTGGGAATATTTTTAGAATTTTTGAATTTTAAACAAATTTTTAGAATTTGTGAAAAAAGTTTCAATTTTTGATTTTGTAAGAACTTTTGGAATATTTTTAGAATTTTGAAAAATTTAAAAATTTTTGATTTTATTATAATTTTGGAAATAGTCTCAATTTTTTGAATTTATAAGAATTTTTGGAATATTGTTAGAATGTAGAAAAAGTTTAAATATTTGATTTTATTCTAATTTTTGGAATATTTTTAGAATTTTGAAAAATAGAATTTTTGAATTTTAAATATATTTTTAGAATTTTGAAAAAAGTCTCAATTTTTGATTTTGTAAGAATTTTTGAAATATTTTTAGAATTTTGAAAAACAGAATTTTTGAATTTGAAATATATTTTTAGAATTTTGAAAAAAGTTTCAATTTTTGATTTTGTAAGAATTTTTGGTTTATTTTTAGAATTTTGAACAATTTTAAATTTGTGAGTTTTTATAATTTTGGAACAAGTCTCAATTTTTTGATTTTATTAGAACTTTTGGAATATTATTAGAATTTAGAAAAAGTTAATTCAAACATTTTCCAAAATTCTAAAAATATTGCAAAAATTATAACAATATTTCAAAAATTAAAACTGTTTTCAAAATTCCAAAAATATTCTAAAAATTAGAATAAAATCAAATATTTAAACTTTTTCTAAATTCCAATATTCCAAAAATTCTTAAAAATTCAAATTTTTTCCAAAATTCTTAAAATATTGCAAAAATTATTACAAAATCAATTTGTAAATTGAAAGTTTTTTTCAAAATTTCAAAAATTATAATAAAATTTAAAATTTTTCAAAATTCTTAAAAAATTTCAAAAATTCTTACATATTATCAAAATTCTGAAAATATATAAAATTCAAAAATTCTGTTTTTTCCAAAATTCTAAAAATATTGCACAAATTATGACAAAATCAAAAATTGAAGATTTTTCCAAAATTCTAAAAATATTGCTAAAATTATTACAAAATCAAAAAATATTGAAAAATTTGATAAAATCAAAAATTCAAAATTTTTTAAAATTCTAAAAATATTCCAATAATTATTACAAAATCAAAGATTAAAACCTTTTTCAAAAATTCTAAAAATATTGCAAAAATTATAACAAAATCAAAAATTGAAACTTTTTTTAAAATTCCAAAAATATTCCAAAAATTAGAATAAAATTAAATATTTAAACTTTTTCTAAATTCCAAAAATATTCCAAAAATTCTTAAAAATTCAAACTTTTTCCAAAATTCTAAATATATTGCAAAAATTATTACAAATCAAAAATTGAAATTTTTTTCAAAATGCCAAAAATTATAATAAAATCAAAAATTTATAATTCTTCAAAATTCTAAAAGTATTCCAAAAATTCTTACAAAATCGAAAATTAAAACTTTTTCCAAAATTCTAAAAATATTGCAAAAAAGTTATTATAAAATCAAAAATACAAACTTTTTTCAAAATTCCAAAAATATTTCAAAAACTATAACAAATTCAAAAATTTCCATGTCCAATTTCATTTTAAATTACATATACGTCATAAAAACAGCTACATTTTCTTCCAAAAAATTGGCTAAAAAAATAAATGAAATCATGTCAAGGGTCATTATTTTTTTGACAAACTTATGATGCCATAGTTCTCAATAATAATAATAAAATTTCATATCTAACAAATAATTAATTTTATTTTTTTTTTCAAAAAATTGGGCAAAAAAATAAATAAAAACTTTCTTTTGACACACTTGACAACATTTTTTTGACAAACTTATAATGCCATAATTCTCAATAATAATAATAAAATTTCTTTTCAAATAATTTTATTTTTTTCCAAAACTTGGGTAAAAAAAAAATATAAAACTTTCTTTTGACACACTTGACAACATTTTTTTGACAAACTTATAATGCAATAAGCTAGTTTTTGGTCTCACATACCAATCCCTACCATCAAGATTTCTCCAAATTTAATATTCCCACTCGTAATCACTTAAAATTAACGTTTTTTAAGCCAAAAATATGAAAATTTGCTGTTTTTTACACACATAATGGTTTTGATTTTTTAGAATCAGTAGGTCCTAAAACGTCGAGAAATGCCAAAAAAAGTGGGGGTAAGAATTTCACTTTTGGCTCATGAATGTAATAAGTAATACTTAGGTCTTTCAGACCGAAGTAATAATTATAATATAAAATGAAAACAAATTTTGAATCCGCTAAAGTGTTGTCATAACGACTTTAAGTACTAGGCCGCTAAAATACAATTTTGCGGACTCTAAACAGTTTTAAAAGTAATCATTTTTCGGAGCTAATACTAAAAATATATATGTGCAAAATTAATAATCTCTTTATTAGATCAGTACATTTTATTAAATGCAATAATTTCAGAGAAATTGTAAAACAATTTTTAAATAAAATAAAATTAAATGTAAAATTTTCAAAAATTAGGATTAAGAAATATTTGTCGAATTACAATCGTAATCAGTTTTAGTCTTTTTAATAAGAAAATTAATTAAAAGTTGGAGTCAATCAATTAGTCTATCAGTAGCAAATAAATCAGTCGGTAGCAAGTAATTTGTAATTTGTAATTCGTAATTTGTTCAAGGAAATCAATTAGTAAAATATAAATAGATCGGGTATGAGTAAATGAGTCGAGCAGTAACAAGTAAGTTCGTAATTATCAATCTATAAATAACATTTTCCAGTGAAGTAAAAATTATTTAAATTTCTGAAGTGCTAATTAGGCATACTTACTAGTAACCTAACTATTAAACCATTTATATAAAGGAATGAACCTTATGCTGAATGTATAAATAAATCTTACTTGTGACGTAAACATTATTTAAATTACTAAAGGGCTAGTAAAATAAACATCTAGTGGCTGTGCTACTATTGTACTAGAAAATTGTCTATCCAACAGCAGCACTACATCTTCATCCAACAGTAGTGATGATCGCTCAAAAGCACTACAACAGTTTCCGAAGTCGTTCTAGTTATGAGTTCGTGAAAGGCCGAGGTCAGTGTACAGAGCTAGCCTTGCGATTCACCCATATTTTCGTTTGTTTTGATCTTGAGGCTTTCAGACAAACCCTTTTGCTTTTTTTTAATTCATTTTTATTTATACAATGTATATGTTCGTATAACATATTTTAATACCTTTAAAGTTAATAAACATCCACCAACAAAACTATTTAAAATCGATAATTGCGAGGCTTAATTTATTCAAAACAAAGTTATCTTTGATTAAAAAAAAGGTTTGCAAAATGGAGGGTTATTATATAAAATTTTGAAAGCGCAATTTTTTAAACCTTGTGATCATTTGGATTATTAAAGATAAAGCTGTACAAAAACCTTTTGTTCATATTCTGTTGTATATCAATTATAATTATTAACTTCTCGACATGGGAAGTTATTGTTTTTGGGTCGATTTTCAAAATCGGAATTTTTATAATATCTGTACGTTTTATGACCTCCTGAAGCATTTTAGACTATTTTTAGCTGGCAGTCTATGTGTGTGTGTGTGTGGAATGTATGTATGTATGTATCGCTGTATGTAGACAAATTTTTGCCCATCGCTTTCTCAACAAAGGATGGGTCGATTTTAACGAAAATGGTCGCAATCAATGTATCTCAGCGTAACTTAGAGCCCAATCATTTTGTAGCGAAAATAAATCATTTGTTTTTTAGTGGTTTCCAAAAAACTGAAAATCATCTCTTGCAAATATCATGAGATTAAATAATGCTATCAAGATCATGAAACGTCCATATTGTTTGTCATCATGTCAGCCATTTATAATGACATTTGTATAAGCAATTGCTATCTTACCTTTTGAGTTTTTTAAGAAAATGTGAAAAATACGCAAACGCATGATATCTAGATGAATCTTTGGTATGTAAATGAGCTGCAGACGTATACGGACTTACTTGAATATCGAAGATCTGAGTTATTTTCAAAATTTGACAAAAAGTTCAGAGTTTAGTGAGTGGATCGCTTGGTCAACTGTTCATTTGAAACTTCAATAACACTCATTTCTGAGATTTAATTTGGTTGAAACATAGTGCATAAAGTTTTTGTAATGTTTATAAAATCACTTCCGGTTTATCACTTTCGGTGGAGTATCTTATTTTTGATCTTTCTTTTAATGATATCACAACAACAGCCTACAGTTGTGAAGTGTTTTTTACTTATCTTTGATAAAACGTTTCAGTTAACATGAGAAAAATTAACTAGCAAGTGGATTGTATAAAGTGGTCGGTATCTATCAAACAAATGCTGATTTTTTAACTGACCAATAGGTTGACATTTCGTTTGTATTAATATTTTTTTTAGCTGCCCAATACTTTATTTTTTTTTATTTTGGTTTATGCTCTATAAAACATAGAACATTGCTAAACTTTACTACAACAAAATATACCATAAAATGGGTTTGGTATCTTAGTTTACATTATCCAGCAGTTTTGGGAACTGGTTATTTTTTTTAACTAATCCATATTTCATTTTTATTTTTAGTGTATTCATAAAGGCAAATGAATAAAGCTTTTTTGAAGTAATAATCTAAAATCTCCAAAGGCATTCATTGATGGTTGATATTTGGTGAACGATTGGATTTTGTAAATAAATTTCGATAACTGTTGAACCAATCGAAAATTAAAAACATTTATTAAATGATAAACATTTTTCATCCTTAAACAACAATCATTTTTCTGTATTTCTTAGCGTAATTTTATATAATAGCTATTATTGTATCAAGTACCTAAAATGAGGTTTTTTAGGACGAATATTTGCTGTTTCCCAACGTGGCGTTATAGTCCGAGAGCTGAGCGACATAAAATTGCAAGCACTTTATAAAGGCTGATTTTTTAATATTATGTCACATATGTTGAGTAGAGAAATAGTCTTCAGTCAGTTAGCTGGATTCGTTAGCGTTTGTAGTGGGTGGGCTTCAATGTTGTAAAAAAACCATGTATCTTGCAACTACTTTATAAAACCTGAAAATTCGTTTGAGAGCAGTACATTAATTAAAAATAAGTTTTGTGATCGTCAGTCACTCAAATCCTGTAACCGAACGCGTCAGTCACGCATTGAAGTTGTAAAAAAACGGTACATCGTGCAAGTACTTTATAAAATCTGAAATTTAGTATACAGATGAAGAATATTATTATAATTACAAAAAATGTAGTCAGTCAGTTTATTTCTGTAACAAATGCCGTCAGTTGCAAATAAAAGGTTGCCGTTCTGTAATACGGCGCGGTCAATAAATATTAACATTTATTGAATGAAGTTTCATTTTTCAATGGATATTCATTTTATTGCATGTAAATTGAAGCTGATCTCCTCGAACGACTATTAAAATATATAATATTAAACTTAAATAACAAAATTAATAGAATCATATACAGAGTTTAATAAAGTATATTCAACAAATTCCTGTTTATAGTCTTGAGCATGAAATAGTATTCTAATATGAGTCGCTTAAGTTGTTGTAAACATCACATCAACTTTTCTGGATCAGTTATATCTGACAATCCATCATCTGCAAATAACTTAAGTTTAGTTAAACTTCTAGTATATAAGTCATGAAATTTTGAATGTTAGTCCTATTCAAATTCAACTGATCAAGAATTCAATAAAAAACATTATTCAGGAATAATTACAAAAATTGTTATAATTTCATCAAGTGAGGTAACCAATTATTAAGAATTTCAGATTCACTCAACCAAGAGCCCAGAACAACAGCAAGATTTTTAAGTGTTACAAAAACTTGCATCATTATAAACATTGGGTATCAAGTGTAAACAATAAAAATTAATTAAAGGTTTAACAAGAAGTTTTATTAATTTTTATAGTTGGTGTAAAGGTGAAATTTTTAAAATTGAAATAAAAGCAAGTGTTAATTAGTATCCCATCAGGAATATAACTGCGTTTCTATTATTTTTCTTAACCAGCTATTTTCTAGAATTCTAGTTCAACAGAATAATAGCTATGGGGTTTGAAATTCTTGAACTATTATTACACAAGCTATTATCTCTACTGCCAATTTACAAAATTAATGGATAACTATTTGGGGATACATCAACTTGAATTATCATTTTCTGTATCAGATTTATCTGACACTTCATCATCTGCAAATTAATAGAAGTGCAATATGTTTAAATGATTAAATAAGTAAGAAAAACATGGCTAATCACACGTATAATCTATTACCTGAAACATCGTTTTCGTTAATAACTACATCTTTTACGAAAATTGGAAATTATTGACCTTCAAACCAATGAAACTCATTACGTTCGGCTATTTCAAGCAAACCATTTTTAATGGAAATCTCTGTAGTTAGTATTGTTTTATGTGCATTCATCCAAATATTTCAAATGTATGCACTGCGATCAATGTGGTTAATAAGCTCAGATCTATAGGGCGGAAGATTTGATGGGTCGTAACTTTTCGCATGAATTTTAAAAGTTTCGTCGTTATCTTTAAATTTATAGGTTTTTGAAAAAATAGCGAGACGAGCTTCATTTACAGTTTTAAGTTTGTTTTGATTGTATAATTGGTAGACGAATTCTTCAATTTTTGTTATGACATCTGAATGATTATGGTCATTCAATGCGCTTAAATTTGCAAACACTGTTCGAAAGTCTTCAAACTGAATCATTAAATTATATGGACGCTTTATCTTTTTCTGAAAAATGCTGGGTTTTGATCGCAACCAGTGAAAGCGTGCAGAGCTGGAATAGCAGAGCAAGTTGTTTCTCCCAATTTTTCATTAATTTCACAGACATTAATACATCGTAATGCGTTCCCAAGTAGGTTTTGCCACATTGACATACGGCCAAGCACTGGTCCATTAATGGTTAACAGTACTTGGCTATTGTTACTGGGCCAATACTAGAACCAATCATCGGCCGATCTATAGTTTACAGAAAATAGCCAGCATATTGTTACCTTTGAATGGCCAAGCACTGGTCCATGAATGGTAAATATTACTTGGCTATTGTTATTGGGCCAGTACTGTAGCCATGAATTTGCCGATCTGTCATTTTTTTTAAATTTCACTAGAGTATTATCCCTTTTAGAAATACATAGTTTGAAAAATTTCACATATAGTTTAGTTATCGCCTTGTCGGTTGAAAGACTATGTTAATAAAGAAAAGGTTGGTATATGTTTTATTTTATTTTCATTTCTATTTTATTTTAATTATTTTGTAAATAATTTATTTAAATTTATGTATAAAAAATATTATTTTATATTTTTTTTAATGGCGGAGTACTGGCGGAGTCAGGGCGGTGTTTGCCATTACTCAGCCATTCTTGCAACTGAACCAGTTGTGTGGGGAGTTTTGATTTTTTTCCGTCATTTTTATTTTATTTTAAATTAGTTTGTATTTAATTTATTTAAATTTACATATGATAATAATGTATATTTTTTTTAACGGCTCAGTCATGGTTGCCAGTATTTGGCCCAAGAATGGCAACCATTTATTGTCCGAAGTTATCATCCAGTAAAATTATGTTAATGGCCCAGTCGTGGTTGCCAGTACTCGCCCATTGCTGCATTACTGGCTGCCAGTAATGGACCATTACTGGACCAGTTGTACAACCTTGTATGGGTTGTCAAACATCACATTCCATCCAAATTTTCACGTCACTCTTTAAGTTTTTTATATTGCCGAGCATTATAACCAGAATATCCGTGTCGGAGCATTTGATACAGACGTTCGCAGCAAAATTCAAGTAGCAAATTTGTCGAACAATTTTTGTATCTGCTTCTTCATGTGAAGGGCATGAAAAAACATCTACAACGCTCCTTACAACCCCACCATTTTCAACAGTATATTTATAGCAGTTGTCAATATTTAAATATACTGTTTTATTTCTGAAAAAAGGAGCTGTTTCACCCTTTTTCCAATCGTGAATCAAAAATTTTACAAGAGCTTCCTTGAACTCATATTAGAATACTATTTCATACTCAAGACTAACAGGAATTTGTTGAATATACTATATTAAAATCTGTATTTGATTCTATTAATTTTGTTGTTTATGTTTAATGTTATATATTTTAAAAGTCGTTCGAGTAGATCAGCTTCAATTTACATGCAATAAAATGAATATCCATTGAAAAATGAAACTTAATTCAATAAATGTTAATATTTATTGAGCGCGCCGTATTACAGAACGGCAACCTTTTATTTGCGACTGACGGCATTTGTTACAGAAATAAACTGACTGACTACATTTTTTGTAATTATAATAATATTCTTCACCTGTAAACTAAATTTCAGATTTTATAAAGTACTTGCACGATGTACCGTTTTTTTACAACTTCAACGCGTGACTGACGCGTTCGGTTACAGGATTTGAGTGACTGACGATCACAAAACTTATTTTTAATTAATATTCTGCTCTCAAACGAATTTTCAGGTTTTATAAAGTAGTTGCAAGATACATGGTTTTTTTACAATATTGGAGCCCCACCCAGTCCAAACACTAACAAATCCAGCTGACTGACTGAAGACTATTTCTCTACTCAACATATGTGACCTAATATTAAAAAATTAGGCTCTATAAAGTGCTTGCAATTTTATGTCCCTCGCACCCCTACTATTAGCCGAGTTCAGAATAGCAAATGAGACCTAAAAAACCTAATTTAGGTACGTGATGCAAACAATATTTTTTTTTAAAAGCTCTCCAAAATTCTCCAGAGTATCTAATCCATTAGATACCAGCGAAATATTCAAAACCATTATAATTATTAATCGAATGGAAAAGAAAGCCTTGAATCTTATACCATAGTAACAATTTTGTTTTATTCATTTATCAATTCTGTCATCCGAAATTTATCATAAAATTTAAAATACAAACATATTTGAAAATGCTCCAAAATCCAGAAAGTATTGCTGAGAAGGCAAAAGAAATTGTATTGGATTTACTTCCCCGAAAATCTCTTGACATGTATCGCATAAATAGTATGAAAATTTCAATAGCTGGAAAGAAAATATGGGCGTAGCCGTTATAAACGAAGATGTGGTATTAAATTATTTTCACGAAAAAGTAAGTAGTATCTAGGCAATTTATACTTTGAGGATTTTATATTACTCTTTTGCAGTCACAAACGTTCAAACCGTCGACAGTATGGTCGAAATATTCTATGCTCAAAACAGTTCTGAGTGTCAAAGAAAATATTTATATTGACAAGTTCACAAAATAGTCCTAAAATGGTTGCTATGACGACTATTACGGCCTAGGCCGAAGATTTAGCATTTTACGGACTGAAACGAGTCCGTAAAATAGCTATTTTTGGGAGCGTATACAAAAAATAACATTTATTATTTAAATTATGTAAAAAAATGGTGATATTGTTTGAGAAAAATCGAAAAAGTTTTAGCAACGTTGACAAAGTAGACTTTACGTAGACTTCACCGCTAGTTTTAAATATATGGTGCAATGAAAATCTTTTTACAGTGTAACCAAAAGATGAAATGACGATTAATTGCAAGTCTTAGAAAGAGAATTTCAATTTATTAAAGTTTTAAGAAAATATTTTTATGTTTCCTATTTAACTTGACGGGAAGTTCTTGGCGTGGCCGCTATGGTCACACCCTACCCTACTAGTTTGTTTTTGATTTTAACCCAAGGAGATTGAGAATTTCTGTTTATGTATAATTCTGTAGTTCGAATTCGAAAATCCGAGCTAGTGGCGAATTATACGCAAGTTAACATTAAACATTAAACAATATCATCCCCATTAGTTCATACTCAGTTATTATACAACTGCATCAGAACAACTTAGCAGACAAAAAAGAGATACAAGTGGGTTACGCCCTACCTATAAAAAATTGTTCCACATTATCAGTTGTAATGGGAAACTTTTTAAGAGAAACTAAAAATCTAGCTAGAGACGTTACTGCTCTTAACTCAGATTGCAGAGAGTTAAAAAAAACGGCGCCATGGTTGTGAAGTATTTTCTATATAGTTCTGAGTTCGCTCTAGGTACTTCGGAGAAATTTCTTTGTCTCATACTGTATGCTGTAACCATTCTAGGGTTTCTGTTGTTACTGAAAGTAAAAAATAATTTAAGCACCAAAAATATGTACAAATGCCGAAAAGGCAAAATATTCGCTAATCGAAAAAGAGATAAAGACGGGTGTGTTTTGTTTTTGCCATGTATAAGTCAGACTGCATGCTTTTGAGCTCTAATAATCGGATAGAGATGATTAATATATGCTTAGCCCCATGCCGTTGGACAGTATTGAAGTTTTGAGCCTTTTAGTGCATGGTAGCACATTTTCAAAATGGTGGATGAGCATACTGATTTTAAAAGGTACATCTTTTTGATTGCACAGAGCAGATAACCCTTAATGTGATCAATATAAAATTTCCACTTGAGTTGATTATCAATCGTGATACCCAAATATTTGAAAGTGTTAACTACTTCAATAACTGTGCAAAAATCATTGCATGCAATCCCATCACATAAGTGGTGATGGTAGACCACGGTGTTATCAATGTAACTACTTTTTAAAAACATGACTTTGGATTTGCTACTTAGTGACATGGAATGAAAATCAAACCAAGTTCTTATTTTTTTTAAGTCGCTGTTTATATAGGCTACGAGTATGGCTTGAACCTTTAAATGTGTAGGCTAGATCGTCAGCAAAACTTGTAATTTTTCCATGGAGAACATACTTTTCCTTAAACCCAAACTGAGCCCCACTAAAGAAGCCTTAAATTTTACTAGTCTTGATTTAAGAGTTTTTTCTAAAATTTTACTAATAGAAGACAGCAATGAGAATGGGCGAAAATTTTCCACCAATGCCTTATCACCTTTTTTGTGAATAGGAACAATTAAAGCCTTTTTTAAACTTTCTGGTAAAATACCGCATTCCATACTTGTGTTAAAAATATGCTTTAAAACATCCACAAACAAAGGCGCTATACACTTAATAGTAATGTTATCAAGTCCATAACATCCACGTGAGGATTTGTTTTTAAGCTGGGATATGCTTGAAAGCAATTCAGTTGATGTGATGTAGCAGGGATGAAAAAGAATGTTTTTAGGTTAAACATCTCCTGTTCAAAAAACTGTATACCTATGCGCCTATTGGTTTTAGTTCTATGATAATATGTCGCATTAAGAAAAAAATCATTAAAGCATAGTGCTATTTCTGCATTGTGCGTTTCTGTGATTAAGTGATTATTACAATCTATCTTTGTGATTGGTTCTTTTTAGTTTTGGAGCTACCAAGGATGTTGTCGACCAATCTCCATTGAGCTGTGATACCTTTCCCACATTTAATAAATTTGTTTCGGTAATAATTATTTTTTTCAATTTTTGCTAGCTTTTTAATTTCTTTTGTTAGAACCAAATATTCATTTTGTAAGCAAGGAGAATAGCCGGTTTTCTTAATTTTTTTTTGAGAACTTTTTTTCTTTGAATTTTCGTTCATAAATCATCAGAGAGCCAAGGCTGTAGTTTTTTCTATATAGTTAGCACATTGATTCAAGACATACGGCCGCTCCAAGTCACTACTAACATTAAAAACAGGAGCTTGAGTTACATTAATTTAAAGGAGCTAATGAATCGTCGTGATTATCGAGTATAAGCAGTTTTATTTCCGCTTCTCTGCACTACACCATAACTTATTCTGTCACCCAACCCTAATCGAACATCTTGTATAAACACATACGTTTGTTCAAGCCTCAAATCCTAATTTTAATCGCGTCAAAGAAAATATTTTAAATAAAGCTTAAGTAAAATAATGTTTCTTGTTCTTATTTTAATTTTAAAACGCTTTTTGCATCGAAGATTGAAAATCATCCATTTATTGCTAATTGATATGAATATTATCAAAGAAAACTGTTGCAAAAAATTATCAGAACATACATATAATGTGATATAACTCAACATTTAATTTTAGCTTTTCCTATGAAACGTTTTTTAGGCTTTGAAGAATGATAGATAAAATCTTAATGTTTGAGTTTTAAAAACAAAATTTTGAGCAATATGCAAACATGATTTTAAAATAAAATTATCAGTCTACTAAAGTTTTTGTACTATGGAAGATCACATATTTATTTTCTTAAGCTAACTCGTATATCAATAGCAGGGACTGGAGCACGCAAGGTTGTCGTCTTCGTAGAGATAGCAAATTATCAAAATATTTACAAATTAACACAAACTGATGTTTTGATGCAAATAATGGCGAAAGATAATCAAAAGCTTGTTAACTGGTACATAGAATTCTCTGGCTATCTGCTTTTAATTAATTTGATCAACCTTGCTGTATGGGGTGGGACTACAATTTGATAACTGTATATTTTATTGAAAAGGATAAGTGTAATTTAAGTCGAGGACTGGTTTGTTTGAGCAGATTTCTCCAGAAGTGCCTAAAGCTGAGGTTAACAGTTTCATTTCACTTATCAACGTAAAAGCTGTATTTCAAAAAAATGATTTAATAAGTCTTTATGAAGATGCAACAGCTATCAGTTAAATTTATTGCCATTAACTTCAGCAGACAATATTATTAACTAGTACAGTTAAACTGACGGCGTTGTAATATGAAAAATCTCTGCCGTACCAAACATTGTAAAAGTGAGTAAAAGTATCATAAACAAAATAATTAGGTCAGTTTATGGCTCTAAAAACTATTTGGGCGATGTACTTGGAGAATGGTCAGCTTCTAAGTTCATCGCCCAAATATTAGCTGAAACACAATGTTTATTTGCAATACTATGATGCGGTCATGTAATGAACAAAATGTCCCTCGTTACATGTTTATCGTCGTATCAGTTCGATTGAAGCTCGAACATGGTATGCAGTAGACTTTTCGCAAAATACAAAATCGAGGCAAAACCTGATTTTTATCAATGAACCGGATCTTCGTTATAATTCACAGCAAAATGAAGCGCAATAAAAAATTAAATCAGCGGCAATACCGACAATTTCTTCAATTATAAAATTCTCATTCATGCTTTCAAGATCGAATTTGATTTGCAAATGGTTGACTTTGATTTGAAAAAGTTTGAATTTGATATTATGTAAAAGGTTAAAATTGAACTTCAAAACATTTACTTATTACAACCCTAATATTCTATCTATAAAATAGTTAGAATAGATACAGGGCCTAACTAGAAACCTTAGCATAAATTGAATAAATATGTCTACTATAAAATTAGATTTAGTAAGACCTAATAAGTTTTTTTAACGCCTAATTTTTAACACCTCAAACGGGATTTTTTTTTGGTAATCGATTTTTTTCCTATATAGAGTTTATTTCTTTATTAATAACAAGTTATATTTATATACTTTAAAATCTACACAGTAGAATCTGTTCTAAGGAGTTATTAAATTTTGACTCGGGAAGCTTTTAGAAAATCTAATAGTTATTATAAAATATTCCTTATATCCAAAAGCCAATGCATACTTAACAAGAAAACCTACTTTTTATTGGTGAAACAGTTTTAATTTTTCTCAAAAAATGGAGTTGTATACAAATTCATAAAAACCCATCATAAATCATATCTTAGCTTGCGCTTTTCTTATAATAATCATTCAAATAATCATTTTCAGTTTATCAAATAACATCCTTGCCTTTAAAATTCAAGAAATATTTTGTATAACAATAAAATGAAAACAAAATGAAATATTAAGTAAAAGAAAATGTATATCTGCATAACATATTTTTTAATGTGTTCTATTCAATATGTTTTATGTTTTCTTTGAATAAATGAGCACAACAAAAAATGTTTTATTCATAAAAATAAATAGAGAAAAATCAAAATGAATATAGGAATCCAATTGAATATTATTTCAGATTTATGTACATCAACATTAAAAGTACATTAAGAATGATTTTTGTGTATACAAAAAAAATCCACCTCCTCACCACCACTCACCACACCAGTCTCTCTCATTATAAATGTTACAATTTTGTATGTTTGCCATCATAGTTTTTTGTAGAAAGAAAATTTAAACTTGATGTTAATAAAATGTTTGTTTCATCAAATAATTTGCTTTGTCAAATGTATAATTCACAATGTCTTGTTGATATAATAAGCTAGGTTGGTTGACAATATTTAGAAGAAAATGTTATTGAAATGTAGCTCCAACGCAAATGAGTCATTCCATATGATATCATCAAATAGACAAAGCCAACATATTTTAGATTTTGCTTAAACTTTGTGTGAATGTTCTTTAATGTTCCAAAGACCGAAGTTCACAAGGATTTAATTTCCGCTTGCGCAACTTCCGGTCTACACACAATAAAGCACTTGAAAAGTCTTATTTTGTGTTTTCCGGTTTAAGCTGTAAAATTGTTTCTTTTAAAGATATTTACTCGATCAAGGTGGCATTATAAAGCTGAAAGATAATTTTTTCTAAAACAAAAATAAAACTTGACATAATTCATATATATGAAAAATAACAGGGTATTGAAAATACGTGTATTTTATTTATTTATTGTGTTTTTCAATTGACACCAGTGTCTGCACTGTTAAATATAAAAGTCTAATAATTCTCAAATATCAAAGTGCACATATCGTTTGAGAATTAAAAATTAATATCGACTCGTTCAGTCAACTCAAAATGTAAAAAATCTGTACATGAAATTTTGAAATTTCAGCAATTGGAATATTTCAGGCTACAATTTGAACGTGTTTGATAAGAGATAAAATTTGAAATTAGCAATATGCTTAGTTCTTACCTTCAACTTAAAAAAAGTTCCAGGTTTGTAGGTTTGTCATTTCCGTCTGTCGCGGGTGTACAGGTGTTTAAAGAGAAGCAAACATTATATTGCCATTTGTTTCTTACAGCATAAGTTTTAAGTGTATTGATATAAATATATTTGCAATACATATGTTTTTTTAATCAAATTCTGATGTAGATGCTACCGAAACTTTTTTGTCAAAGAGATTTATTGTAATTAATACAATTAAAAATACGTGAACCTATCACAGTTTCGCTCCACTTTCCAAGTTAATTAAGAGTACGAAACTTTTCAGCTTCTGATAACTTTAAAACTGTGAATATCATAAAACCGGAACATCGTGAAATAGGAATTGAGAAATAAATTATAGCAAAAATTATTTCCCGTGCCGCGGGAAATTATTTCCCGTGCCGCGGAAATAACAAATTCGTATTATAAAATATTACTTCATTTCATTTATAGCAGTTTTTTCCCAATTCCCAATTCACAGGGAAATAAACGTACAGAAAAGAATCTTTGAATTTAATAGTATATTATTTAATTAGGAGCTAAAGTGCTACTTTTTGTATTTAGTCTATAGTTTGGCAATTATAGACGATGCACAAAAAGTCACTTTAGCTCTGAATTAAAAATTGTTAATTAAAATTAACAATTTTTCGGCAAACGTTAAAATTTTTTATAAATACGAAATTAATACATCAACATTTTTATAAATATCATTTATTACCGTCATAATGACGTCCAGAAAGAAAGAAACATTCAAATTTGTCTAAATAAATTTTTTCATCAAAGCAAACTCCAATTCAAAATTTCCTTATCCAATCAAACCTTTTGTTATGTTTTGTTGTTATACAATAATTCAAAATTTCTTAATCCAATCGGATTATTTGTTATTTTTTGTTGTCATAGTTATACAATGATTCAAAATTTCATAATCCAATTATATTTTTTATTATTTTTTGTTGTCAAAGTAATACAATTTGTTTGAAAAAATAACAAAAGTTACTTTACTGCCGCCGTAAATTACAAGTAAAAAAGTAAGATCTTCACTTACTCTCTAGCGGCAGTAAAGTTAAACTTTGCAGCCGTTTGCTGAAAAAATAATTTTTCTTTATTTTTATTCAAAACTACCAAGCCTTTAAAAGTAAATCTATAACAGTTGTGTTGTGTACAAAACAAAAGCCTGAAAGTTTAAGTAAAGACTATTTTAACAGTAAAATTAATATTAAAATTTTACTTCTTCGTGGTTACATTACTATTGTAGGCCAGTAAAAATAATATTTGAACAACAAAAAATTCGTTACAGCAAACTGACATCGGGATATTGTAGAACACGATATTGTAAAAGAGGGAAACATAAATCGAACCAACAGCTGCTATCCGGAGGGGAGTGGGGTGGGTTTTTAGGGGTTGAAGGCAGTTTTTGTGATTTCTGGCTAAACCGTGCATCCTATCAAAAAGAGTGAAATGTAAAAGTTGTAGAGAATAAAAAGATCTACAACTTTGATACGGACCATTTTTACCCTAACCTCAAATTTTTTCGAAAAAAATGCGAAAAACCGATTTTTTTCTTTTTCTTTTTTTCTTTGACAACAAAAATTTTACGAAGCTCAAACGTTGGCGAAAGATACCTCTATTTATTGCAAAATGGCAGTAATTTTTTCGGAGGGAAATATTTAGATGTTGTTGTTAAATTTAATTTAAAAAAAAAAAAAAAAATTTTTAACTGCGATTCCTCTTAAAACTACGCCTCCTACAGAGTTCAGTCTTAGCCCACTTACTCGTTGTTATGTCTACTTTTGATAAATGGTAAAAAAAGGAATACTGCTGAGGAAAAGTGGCGGGAAATTTGAGGAAACCGAAAAAATCGCTTTTTTCGTGGTAATTTGCATATTTATCGTTGAATAATAGTTACTAATTAATAAAATCATTTTAATTTTTTTTATGATTACGTAAACGACGATCATTCCGAAATACATTTATGAATAATTACATGCTTTCGTTTTCGAACTTGATAGAAATTGTTCGAAGAAAAAATCAACAATTACAATTTTAGTCGTACTAAAAATCTTTAAAACTAATTATATAAAGAACACGAATATTAGCCTCTTTGTTAATTTGGAATATTTTAGAGTAAGGATAGAACTATTTTTACAAAAAAAAGTAAATTAAATTCCAATTGATCTTCAACCCAAGCGCCATCTTTAAAAAAGTTTTTTTAATATTTTAACTTTAAAATTAATTACAAAAACAATTATTTAATTTTTTTTCAAACGATTAACTAATCACCTATTAAACAAAAAAAAGTTTGATAAAATTGCTAAAGCCATTTTTGAGCAATTTGATTTCGAAGGTAGATCAGATTGGCAGAATGTTCATTTTTCTAAATTATTTAATACTTATTTTAGTTTATAATATATTATAATTAATATAAGATATGTTTTAATTTAATATTGTATTGTAATTGAAAAGAAAATTCACTATCTATTTGATAAATTTCAGCAAAATCTGCAACTGGCATATTTTGCTAGCAAATATTCGAATGGGTTTTGATCGTCAAACAAAACGTCTGTCTGTAATTTGAGTATGTTTTGGGTAAAAGATCAAGCCTTCAGAAAACCCAAAAAAGCCTTATTTAGTACCTTCTTTAAGCCTCATTTAGTACCTTCTAAAACCAAAAAAGTTTAATTGAATCAGTAAACTTGGTTTTAGTGTATGGCACAAAGTACAAAAAAAATCAAACTAATAATATATTCAAATGTCTTTTTTTCAAAAAATAATTATTGTCTGTAGGATTAATATGTTGTGAGTAAATAACAAATACGTAAAATATAAAAAACATGAAAGAAAACAAAAAGGTACTTTTTGAGATCGCCATGTTTGAAGAATAAAATTTACTTTTTTGTTACTTAAATAAACTAAAAGTAACGAAAGTATATATTCATAAATGTTTTTCAAAATGGAATACTGCTGAGGAAAAGTGGCGGGAAATTTGAGGAAACCGAAAAAATCGCTTTTTTTGTCGCTTATCAAACACTTCCAAATTGTAGCATGAAATATGCAAATTGTTGAAATTTCAAAGTTTCAAGTAAAGATTTTTTACGTTTTGAGTTGACTGAACGAGTCGATATTAATTTTTCAAAATGATCTTCGTTTGCGTAATCATAAAAATTTAAATGATTTTATTAATTAGTAACAATTATTCAACGATAAATATGCAAATTACCACGCAAAAAGTGATGTTTTCGGTTTTTTCAATTTTCCCGCCATTTTTTCCTTAGCAATATATCTTTTTTTATCATTTATCAAAAGTAGACATAACAACGAGTAAGTGGGCCAAAACTGAACTCTGTAGGAGGCGTAGTTTTAAGAGGAATCGCAGTTAAAAATTTTTTTTTTTTTTTTTTAAATTAAATTTAACAACAACGTCTAAATATTTCCCTCCGAAAAAATTACTGCCTTTTTGCAATAAATAGAGGTATCTTTCGCCAACGTTAGAGCTTCGTAAAATTTTTGTTGTCAAAGAAACAAAGAAAAAAGAAAAAAATCGTTTTTTTCGCATTTTTTTCGAAAAACTTTGAGGTTAGGGTAAAAATGGTCCGTACCAACGTTGTAGATCTTTTTATTCCCTACAACTTTTACATTTCACTCTTTTTGATAGGATGAGGGCTTAGCCAGATATCACAAAAAACTGTCTTCAACCCCTAAAAACCCACCCCACTCCCCTCCGGATAGCAGCTGTTGGTTCGATTTACGTTTCCCTCTTTTACAATATCGTGTTCTACAATATCCCGCTGTCAGTTTGCTGTAACGAATAATTTTTTTTTTTAATTTTTTCTCCTATTATTACTGGCCTATTGCTTATTTTTAAGCAATTAATTTATCCGAGTATAACAACTCAGGCCAGTGTATACAAATATACTAAAAAAGCAAACAGAGAAAATAGACAAGTGGCTATAATGTTTGCTTCTCTTTAATCGTCTTTTTAAAACTAAAGATAAGGACTAAGTATCCTGCCAATTTCAAATTTTTGTCGCTTATCAAACACTTCCAAATTGTAGCATGAAATATGCAAATTGTTGAAATTTCAAAATTTCAAGTAAAGATTTTTTACGTTTTGAGTTGACTGAACGAGTCGATATTAATTTTTAATTCTCTAACGATATGTGCACTTTGATATTTGAGAATGATTAGACTTTTTTATGTAACAGTGCAGACTGATGTCAATTGAAAAACTCAATAAATAAATAAAATACACGTATTTTCAATACCCTGTTATTTCTCAGATATATGAATTATGTCAAGTTTTATTTTTGTTTTAAAAAAAATTATTTTTCAGCTTAATAATGGCACCTTGATCGAGTAAATATCTTTAAAAGAAACATTTTTACAGTTAAAACCGCAAAATACAAAAATAAGACTTTTCAAGTGCTTTATTGTGTGTGGACCGGAGGTGGCGCTGGCGAAAATTAAATCCTTGTGGATTTTGGTATATGGAACCCTAAAGAACATCTCCACAAAGTTTAAGCAAAATCTAAAACAGTGCAGCAACAATTTTTCTTTTTTTCGATGATTTCATATGGAATGACTCAAATATTTTCTCATTTTCGTCAAACTACAGCATTACAGCATATACTTTTTCGACAAACTATTTTATATTACAGCATTTACTTTGGAATACCAAAATTTATACAAATTCAAAAGTGTTTGTTCTGGCTGACACCACACTCAGACTTTATCAAATCAGTCGTACTTGATATTTAAACAATTAATTTGTGTATTTAGACTTTTT
Organism: Diogma glabrata; assembly: GCA_963693315.1. NCBI lineage: Eukaryota > Metazoa > Arthropoda > Insecta > Diptera > Cylindrotomidae > Diogma > Diogma glabrata. The sequence goes on along the minus strand of OY856188.1, from coordinate 139,753,518 downwards.
TCAATCAAGGATCTCTATTTAAATTGGTCGTAAGATAGCAAATTGATATGACTTTTTAAAAAAATTATCAGTTGTAATTTCCCAAGGGCGGTGATAATTCGAAATAATTTTTTACCAATAATTTCGAAAGCAGGTATATCAGAGAACGAGGGGAATTCGTTTAGAACATTTTTTGTCATTTTTCATTTCTTTATATATTTTTTATGAATTATACGTTGGCCTACTGTGATATCAGTTGATTATTTCAAAATAAGCTGAAAATTTTTTGCCTCAGTTTTATCTTAATTTAAACCAATGAAATTCTCTCATATGTAATGATTTAATTCAATTTCACCAATAACATTTGAATTATACTAATAACAAATATTTATACGTCTGTCCTACTGGGATATTAAAAATTATCAATCTAATTTTGAAATAATCAACTGATTTCACAGTAGGCCAGCGTATAATTCATAAAAAATATATAAAAAAAGGAAAAAAGGCAAAAAATTTTGTAAACAAATTCCCCGTATATTCCCGAATATACTTGCTTTCGAAATGTTTGGCATTTTTTCTTTACTTTTATTTGTATTTCACCCAATGAAATTCTCTAAAATGCAATCACATCATTCAATTTGGCCACTCACATTTTAATTATAGTAATAATAGGGATAATATTAAATAATTAACCTATATCACCTATACCTATATCAATTATCACGAATATTTTATTCTTTTTTGCAGAAACATGAATTAATAGAATTATAAATTAATAAAAGTCTTAAAATAATAATTCTTAACTAATTTAATTCAATTCAATTGCAAAATAATTTTCAAAGTTAAGATTGAATCTGCCAATTATAATATTTTTCTGATTGTTTGTTTATTTTAAATTTTTGATAAAATTAATTTAGTTTGATGGAAAATTAGGTCAGAATAAATGAAATGAGAAATTACTGCTGATAGTTTTTAAAATTTCCAGCGTAATTCACATTGAAATACATATAGCTAGAGACACCATTTAATAGTACACTTGAAATACAACAATATTGAACGTATTACTTGCCAACAATATTGACAACAATATTGAACGCGTTACTTGCCAAAAACATCTTTGACTTTTTCATTTAATTTAAATACATAAAATTTATCAAAGCAAATATAAATTTGTCATTCATATTACTATACATAATCGCACTGTATTAGAATTTACGGGAAACAATAAATTTGAATTTTTCATATCAGTTTGAATAGGATTTTTGGTATATATACATTTGATTATTACAGTTGCATGCATTATTCTAATTCATTCACTATGCATGATTCTAAAAATTTTATAAATTTTATTAAAGTAAATGAAACAAAATAAAGATACTTATGGTGTGTGCCTCACACCAACTTTTAAAGCTAAATCAGTGACTTTTCATTTCATACCCAAGTTGCGCTATTGACCACCAGGCGGAACGAAAAGTCTCCTCATCAGCTTGTTTTTCAATTTAGTTGTCAATTCATTGAAACGTCAATATATTTATAAAACAGTTATTTAAAAAAAATGGAAAATAATTCAAATTAATACAAAAGAAAATATTCGGTATGATGTAAGTATTTTCTGAAACTAGGGTGGACACTATAGACATATTCAAAAGTTTTATTAATATGCCAGTAGAAACTAATTATAGTACATTAAGATGAAAGGACAGAAAGCTAAGGTTTTTGGACGTATGTGGGGTTTGCGAGTAGAAGCGCCAACTGAGATTTGCACCCACATTAAGTTTAAAATGACTTACGTCTGTGCATCATATACTATATTTTTTATTCGCCGCAAGCAAAATATTTAACAAAGATTGTTCAATCTAAATCAAAATTTAAAATTTAAAAAATTTTGAAATAAAAATATTTTGTACAAAAGATAAAGGATATTAGCTGCATTTCATGAACAACCGTGCAGCTGCAACCGTGTGATCCGGATCTGCTTAAATTTTCCATGCAAATTGAGATCCAACTATGTTTTTGGATCACAAAGTATGATCTAAATATTAGTTCAAGTTTGAAAATGTAGGTGAAAACATATTTTGTATTTTGTAATTGGTATAATAAAAAAACAGACAATTTAAGAACCGGACGCATCCAAAACTAATATAAATAAAAATTATAAAAAGTCGGACAAGTGCGAAAAAAATTCGCTCGCCAAGGGTTCCGTGAATGTAAAAGAACACAATATCAAAAATAAATGACATAAAGTTATGTTGTAAAGTCTTTATATCACATTACAGAATAAATGTTTAATCGTAAACGTCAATAGTAAATGTCAATCACATCTACATTGATCAAAAATGTTACTTGAGGTTAAATCTTATCCATAGCTGTTTATGTTAGCTAAAGAAAGATTTAACCAGTATTTCAATGGTTTAAATTGGGAATATTTGTTCTATAAATCAGCGTCGAAATATAGGGTGGTATACATACACTTAAAATAGCACTTTTTTCATCAATAACTAAAAAACTGTACATCGCAGAATTCTAAAAAATGTTGCAATGTTTCTTAAATTAAGTGTTCTTCCAAATGACCACCACTCGTTTTGCCCTCCCCACACCCATCCCCTAAACACACAGAAATATAATTATTTGAGACCTCGCTATAATTTTCGTTCAAAATATAGTAAACTTCCTGTCTCTATGAATTTTTTCAATTTTCCTGCCTATCAGTGTCGAAACGTAGGGGGAGGAACAGTCTGGAATTTACACATTTTTTAGAATAACTCAAAAACTGTGTACCGCAAAATTCTAAAAACAATCGACATGTTTTAGAAATTCGGTGCTCTTTCAAATGACACCCCACTCGTTTGGGTCAAAAAAAGTTTTTTTTACCCCCCTTACACCCATCCCCTAAACACACAGAAATATAATTATTTGTGAGTTCGCTATAATCTTCGTTCAAAATATAGCAAATTTCCTGTCTCTATGAATTTTTTCAATTTTTTCTGTCAATCAGTGTCGAAACGTTGGGGGAGGAACGGTCTGGAATTTGCACATTTTTTAGAATAACTCTGAAACTGTGTACCGCAAAATTCTAAAAAAAATTGCAAAGTTTCAGAAATTCGGTCTTCTTTCAAATGACACCCCATTCACTTGAGTCAAAAAAGTTTTTTTCACCCTTCCCCACCCCAATCCCTTAAAAACACAAAAATATAATTATTTGAGAGTTCGCTATATTTTTCGTTCAGAGTTTATCAAATTTCCTGTCTCTGTAATTTTTTTCAAATTTTTCTGTTAATTAGGCTCGAAATGCAAGGGGGGGGGAGGGACCAACTTTTTGTGTCACTTTATTGATAATAATTCAAAAACTATGCATTGCAAAATTCTAAAAAAAATGACAATATTTCTAAAATCAAGTGCTCTTTCAAATGACACCCCACATGACCTGGTTTTAAATGATGTTTTTACCCCTTAACATTCCCACCCCTTTAATAAATATAGTTATGAGTGTCTGCCACTTTTCTATATTTTTCATTAAAAACCTACTCAATTTTCTATCATTCCAAATATATTTCAAGATTTTCGATGAAGTATGGTCGGAGTTAATCGGGGCAATAAAACATCCCGAAAACGTCATTTTTCAAAATTATACAAAAAATGGTGAAGTTTAAAATTCCAAGATATATTTTTAAATAATGCTGAAATGAAGCCCTTTCATATGATACCCTACTCGTCTCGCTAAAAAAATGTATGTTTGCAAAGGCTTTACATCGTACCTCCTTAAAACAAACGAACACAACTTTATTTATTTTTTAACCCGCCATCTTGTGTGGATAGGTTAGTTTTATAAGCACCTCAAATTTTAAGTTCATCCGATTAATGGTTCACGAGATAATCGAAATAATGTGAAAAACACGTTGTACTCTCACCAATAGTGTTCCGTATAAAAAACGGAACCCTAATAAAAACTAATAAATTTAATTTAAAAAGTTTATTCACACAAAATTATTTGGGATGTTCACCAAAATTGTTTGAAAAAACAAATAAACTTTTTCAAAATTCTAAAAATATTCCAAAAATTATAATAAAATCCAAAATTTAAACTTTTTCAAGATTTCAAAAATTTTTCAAAAATTATTAAAAAATCAAAAATTGAAACTGTTTTCAAAATTCCAAAATTAATGCAATAAATATAACAAAATCAAAAATTCAAACTTTTCCTAGAACTCTTAAAATATTGCAATAATTGTAACAAAATTAAAAATTCAAACTTTTCCTAAAATGCCAAAAATATTGCAAAAATTATAACAAAATCAAAGGTTGAAACTTTTTTCAAAATTCTAAAAATATTCCAAAAATAATTCCAAAATCAAAGATTCAAATTTATTTTTCCAACTGTTCCTGTTATTCAGAAGTTGTGAAATCGAATCTAATCGAATCGAATCACACAAAAAATTGCTCAAGAAACATCTAACTAATAATTACAATTTTTGTCAAAAATGTTTTCCATAATATGTTTCTCAAAAAATTTGGAAACAAAATATACAAACAGAAATAGACATAAACAAAACTGTCTATCCAAGAAGGAACAAAAGTTGAAAATTTGTTGTTGTTGCTATTGTTTATTACGGTAGTCATAATTTAAAACGTCTACTTCGAGAAAAACATTTCTGTTTGTTTGAATGAAACTGGGAAACGTTTGTATTAAAGTTTCAAGAACATAGCTGAATTGTTTAGGTTCTAATTATTGTATTAAAACTTAATGATTTTCTTTAAATGTTTGACAAAATAGTATTGGGTCGACCTAATGCGAACAATATGAAAATAAAGTTTCATATTTATATTATGTTTGGGTAGACACTGACTAGTGTGTCTATACCGACGCTTCGCCACTGTTTAAATATGAGGTCAGGCACAGGTTGTACGTTTGATACGAGTGACATCTATGAATAGCATATGTGCACTAGCAATTAGTTTACAAAAGTCAGTGATTTAGCCAAAAATACTAGTGTGAGGCACAGCATTAGTACATAATTTCAAACTTTTTGGAACGAAGTTCTTTATCGCGCGTTGCGAAAGGGGGCTAGATGGAAAAAATTAAGACCAAAAGTTGTAACGACACTTTTGTGATGAAATGAGAAAAAAGCAAAAAAAAAACGAAAACGAAGTTTTTTAGTAAAAAACGGAACAAACGAAATTTATTACATTTCTATTTAGTATTTTATATTTTCTCTCATTTAGTTTATGCTTTGCTTTCAGAGTGGATAGACGTATTATTTTAGATTTAATTTATTTCAGGCTCAAAAAAATATAAGTTTTAAGATTTCAGCTGTGTTTAAATTCATTTTTCACTTTCTTGTTTCGGAAAATTAAAAATTAAATTCATGCATAGGGATAGATCTAAAAAAAATTATTTTACGTTTCCTTTCTTCTGCAGCTTAACTTTTATTTTTGTCATAATTTTCTTTGTTTTTAAATACTTTCTATTGATTAGAAATTAAAGAAACAATTCATAAAATTGATTTGTTCTTTCTTTGCAAAACAAGATAAAGCCTGCTTATAGACTTACATTCCTTTCAATTTGTTAATCAATTGAAAACGAAATAAAATTTAGTTTTTTACACTAAATTTTATTTCGTTTATTTGCGTTTTCGAATTGATTGACAAATAGATTGTAGGTCTGTTGCCTGCTATAGAGAAATATTTCATAATGGCCGTGTTCGATTTGACTGAAACAACTGAATTATCTGAAAAGAATATATTAAGCATAATATGTAAAATGTATTTTAGCTGAACATAAAAAACGTTTCGTTGTCATTGTCGATGTAGTGGGTTGTGAGAAAGGTTCGGGGTTCAACGCGGACTCTATATTTATTTTTTATTGTTTTTGTCTATTTTTTATAGAACATTAAAACTATTCCTTTTGTCATCATTTGTCATCATTGTCATCATTTTAAGTGATTTATGATTTTTGATTTTTAATTTTATTACAATTCCTTCACAAATTAATCGAAAGGAACTTCGTTCCATCCGGGTGTCCCTTGACACCTCTCTTTACTTTTTATTTTATTTTTTAAATCAAAACTTGTTTACCAATGAGAAATAATTGACTTTAGCTATAAAAGACGGAATGTTAAACAGATGCCCCATTAGACATAACCGAAAAGAATCACACATTTACTTATTTTGCTTTTAACAAGTTTAATTATAACACATTTGAATTGATGTTTTGATTGTGATTCTGTAATTCAATTAATTTTTTATTTTATAGAAATTTTTTTGTTTTATTCTTATTTCAATAAAACCCAATGAAATTCTCTAACATGCAATGATATCATTCATTTTGCCCAATCAGATTTGAGTTATATACTAATAATGTGAGATTATTAAATAATCAACTATATATCCCAGTTGATTATCACGAATATTTTCTGTTTTCTTACAGAAATATGAATTAATAGTCATCAAATAATATTTTCTTGAATAATCCAATTTCTATCCAGCAAAATAATTTTTATAGTGAAGATATTGGGTCGTATGCATAAAACCTATGTAGTGACTTGGTTTTTGTAAGTGTTTGCTAGTTTTGTTCATAATAAACCTAGCAAACGCTTAAAAGACCTGGTTACTGGGTTTTATGCATTCGACCCCAAGTATCTGCCATTTATAATATTTTTCTGGCTGTGTGTTTATTTTCAATTTTCGATAAAACTAGTTTTGTTTAGCGTCTCGATAGATTTATAGTAGGCCAGAATAAATAAAAACAATTCACGTACAATGCATAAAACATATAAGCAATACAAAGAAATCAAAAATGGCAGAAACATTTCTAAACTTAACCTCGACCGGTGATAAATCCTCATTATTCTTTGGAAAATTCCTCAAACAAGTGGCCTATGAACTCGAGCTATTATCAATCAACTTGCTTTCGAAATTTTCGCAAAAAATTATTTCGAATTATCACCGCTCTTGAGAAATTACTACTGAAATTTTTTTGCTTAGTTTTATTTTAATTTGAACCAATGAAATTCTCTAAAATGTAATGATATAATTCAATTTCACCAATAACATTTGAATTATAATAATAACAAATATTTATACGTCTGGCCTACTGGGATATTAAAAATTATCGGTCTAATTTTCAAATAATTAACTGATTTCACAGTAGGCCAACGTATAATTCATAAAAAATATATAAAGAAATGAAAAATGGCAAAAAATTTTCTAAACGAATTCCTCTCGTTCGTTGATAAATTTTTCATAATTTTTTGAAAAATTCCTCAAGCAAGTGGTATTGATAACAGCCCTTGGCCTACGGCCTCGTGCTTATATCAGTATACTTGCTTTCGAAATTTTTGGCAAAAAATTATTTCGAATTATCACCGGCTTTGGGAAATTACAACTGAAAATTTCACTGAAAAATTAAAATCACCAGTTTTATATATATATCAAATAGTATTATAATAAATTTCACTGATAAATTTAAATTGCCTCGTTTTGATATAAACAAGCGTCGATGAAAGCATAGCTTTCGAAATACGTATATATATAGTAAATAAAACTCTGTTATAACTAAGGGTTTTATTTACTATATACATATTTCGAAAGTAATGCTTTCATTGACAGTAGTATATATCACAACGAGTCAATTTTTGGCTATTTTAATTTGTCAGTGAAATCTATTATAATATACTTGTTAAGTTTGAGCAACCAAAATTATTAAAATGTGTTTCTTTATGATCATATATCTGGCATTACAAATTAGTGATTGTTAATCCCTCAGCTCAAAAACAAAATAAATAAAATTGGTTTCATTTTTGGAATATTGGTTTTTGAAAACTAGGACAGTTAAGGTCATTCTTCATTAGTCTTTTTTCCCGTCTTTTTTATTTTGTGAAATAGAAGATATGAAAACCATATAAGTGCGAAAGGAAAAAAGATGAAGACTTTTTATTTATTCCATATCTTTTTTTTACTTTCCATGACTTTTTTTTTAAAAAAAAGTAATATACTATAAAAAAGTGTTCTACTATAAAAAAAAAGTCTATATACAAGACTTTTTTTTATGGAAAAAGACGACTTTTACACTGAAAAAATATATTTAAAATTATCTAGCAGTCTATGTTGGATACGACATTGTTAAAAATATATAATAAAATTAGATATTTATTAAAAATAATGGTGCAATGTCACAATTCCAATCCTATAAAATATTTTTTCCATGAAAAATTGTGATATTTGTCTTTCCTTCGGAATTTCGGAAAATTTTTTGTGCCAAACGACTATATATGATAAGCGGAGATGAAAAAACCAAAAAAAAATTTTATATATATATATATATATATATATATATATATATATATATATATATATATATATATATATATATATATATATATATATATATATATATATATATATATATATATATATATATAAATATATATATATATATATATATATATATATATATATATATATATATATATATATATATATATATATATATATATATATATATATATATATATATATATATATATATATATATATATATATATATATATATATATATATATATATATATGTATTTATATATATATATATATTTTTTTTATTTTTATCAGATATTATCATCTTAAAACATAATATATCTGATAATTTTGATTTTTTTTATTAAAAGCTAATTAATTAACGATTCCAACGAGCCTAAGTATGTGGAAACCTATCATAGAAAAGCGATTTGTCTTAATTTTTCTTCTTACATATACGAAAATTCACTAATTCATAATAATCTTTTTTCAAAGAAAAAAATTAATTTTTATGCTTAAATTTATAATAATTTTTCATTCAAAAGCAACATTTTTCCAAAAGAAATCAATAAATTGAATTAGATTTATTGAATGATGGGTATTTGCATCTGAAGTTTTAGACCACCTAAATGGTGTATTGTGTACCTTCCTCGTCTTTAGTTAGAATGTTGTTGTATTCCGTATCATCAACTTAACACCGAGTTCAGCCGAGTTCAGCGGTATCATTAACAACACGCAAACTTTGGCAAAACAACGTGGCTTTGACGAAATCATCATTCCGATAGGTCATGTAGCAAAAAATCAATACAAATTCTAAATCGACTAAAAAAACTCTGAGTTTTTTCTGTGACAAAATCACTAATGTCCTTATTAGCAAAAAGTTGCATATGTTTGACTGCGTCAAAACCTTTTTTGCGAGTTTGGGGTGCGATGGGGATGTCTCATGCTGGGACCTCAAGGTTTTGAACCATTTTTCGTTTTTCATCAAACGAAATCTCTGGGTCGAAAAAAGCCAATCCAATATTAACCTCCGTTAAATAGTGAAGATGATAACAAATTTTGCTCAACATTTCTTCTGGTCAATTTTTTTAAAAGCGATGGCCGATTTGATGAAATCCAAATCGTGATTTGCGGCTGCTGTTCCATCTATGCATTTGAACCAAATTTTTACATACAACATAATTAGAAAAATGCAAACGTCTCGAAAAAATGCGAACGGCGTGACTTGTCGGACCTGGGCGTTTGAATTTGTAATTCTCAATGGTTTCGCCAAGAAAAATCAATGTAACTTCCAAAAATTCTTTATATTTGCTGCGTGGGTGTGATTTTTCCAACTCTTCATGACAAAAAATTACTAGAGCTTCTCACGAGTGTTTTGGAATTTTGTTTCCCAGTTTTTTGTCCGATATTCCACTTTTGAACATTGTTGGATTAATTTTACCATCGTCCCATGCCTTCTGAAATTTGTTGAACAGATAAACATCGGATGCTGTGGTCTTTCCAAGTTTGAGATCATAAACAGCCCGTAGTTTAATCGCCTGTATGTGATCACGACATGGAAATCGAATCAAGTTGTGGCCAATCTTTTTTTCCACCTTTTTCTGGTCCAGTGTTACTTGATGTCGTGTCGTAACACATGGCTTCGGCTTTATCAGTAAGATCCCATTCTTCCAGGCATTCATATATATCGCATTTGCAATCGATAAGCCGCTCCCTTCTTTGCATTATGGAACCGTTAATAACTTCTCAATATTACCAAATGTTACTATGGTTGGCAAACGATCTACTTTACCATGTTAATTCTGCTAGCAATGTATCCAAAAATAAAAATTTGTGTTACTCAAACAAAGTCTAAATCTAACATAAAAATTTATTTTCTGAATTTTCGCAGAAATTTTTTTTTTTGGATTTAAGAAGAAGAAATTTCTACATACTTAGGCTCGTTGGAATCGTTAATTAATTAGCTTTTAATAAAATTATGAGATGTATTATATTTTAAGATGATCATATGTGATAAGCATAAAAAATCCTATTATTCTGCTAATTTTCTTATCTTCGACGCCACTGCGCGGTGGGTAATTATTTTCCGATTTCAGTAAAACTGCATACAGTTCATTTTCGAGTCAAATGGAACATAATTAGTCGGTGGGAGGGTTAAAAATAACAACTTCATAAGTTAGGTCATGTCTAATATATATATATATATATATATATATATATATATATATATATATATATATATATATATATATATATATATATATATATATATATATATATATATATATATATATATATATATATATATATATATATATATATATATATATATATATATATATATATATATATAAATATATATATATATATATATATATATATATATATATATATATATATATATATATATATATATATATATATATTTATTTATTTATTTATTTATTTTTATTTTATTCATGGAAATTGTTTAAAAACTAATAGGATTTAATACAAAATTCAAATTAAATAGCTTGGTTACACAAACAAGAAACTATGCATATACATACATAGATATACACACATATATATTCAGTAAACAAATGGAGAGCACAAACAAGCATATTACAAGATTAACCAAAATTCAAGAATAAAATTTAGGGACATTTTATAAACCAAGGGTTTAGTGGCAAATGTCCCGACAAAAAATAATACTAAAAATATAAAGTGTGGGGGCTTTATATAACCTATTTATGTTTAAATGATAATTAAAACTATAAATATTACAATTAAAGGTAATTTTACCAACATAATAAACATATATAAAACGAAATTGGCAGTAAATTAAAATTAAACCGATTCAAAAAAATAAAGAATAAAGAAAACGAAGAAAAGCAAATGCGAATTTATGAAATGACTTCAAATAATGAATTAATATCATTAATGCTGAACAACCAATCCTTCAGTAATCTTGCGAAGTGTGAAAACATAGAGCAATTGGAAATACTTAGAGGTAATTTATTGAAAAGTCGTGGAGCTATACATATAAAGTATTTACTAAAGCTAGTTGACCGAGATCTGGGTATGAAGATTCTATTCCTAGGTCTGAGATTGCTGCAGACAATATCTCTCGTACGTAAATAACCATTCATCTTAAAAAAACAAGTCAATACTTTAAAAACATAAAGATGTTGCACAGGTAGAATACCAAGAAATTTAAACAAAGGCCAGGAATGGGTTCTCCTGTTACGCTTATTAATAATTCCAACAAAATGTTTTTGAGCGATAAGAATAGGTTTTAAGGTGTTAAAATATGTCCCGCCCCAACAAGACAATGCGTATTGTATTTTGGAGTCAACAAGCCCAAAATACAAGAACTTCAATACCTTTAAGGGACAAATACATCTTAGGAAGTAAAAAGCTCTAAGAGACTGCAGCATTCTTGTTTTTACGTTATTAGCCTAATCTTTCCAGTTAAGTTTTGAATCTAGCACAATACCTAGGTATTTAAATTTAGAAACTGGCTCAATAACGAAGCAGCTCAAGTCACACATATCACTAACATGATTAGAATGAAAATAAACTGCACTATCCACACGATTTCCTACAAGACTAAAGTTCATCATTTTAGTCTTATCACTAATTATCATGTGATGTGAATTAAACCAAATTCTTAACAGTCTCAAGTCACAATTTATTTGCTCCAACAAGATATGTTCTGATTTGGCCCGGTACGTTAGAGCCATATCATCAGCAAAAGCAGTTATATTACTACAATTTAAACCGATGGAAAAAAAGGAGTTAACGTAGATCAAAAAAAGAATTGGTCCTAAGACTGAGCCTTGAGGAACACCTATATTAACAAATTGCAGACTACTTAAGCAATCACCAACTTTGACCTTTTGCATTCTGTTACTGAGGAAAGATTTGAACCAACTAAGAAGGACACCTCTTATTCCCGCATCAAACAATTTCTTTAACAACAACTTATGGTCAACCATGTCAAAAGCTTTAGTTAAATCAATAAATACAGCAGATACCAGATAACCATTATTTATTCCTTCATGAACACCATTTAAAAAATTTAGGAGTGCTGACTCAGTCGATAGACCTTCCCTAAAACCAAATTGAGCACTATTAAAAAATTTCCTAGCATTAAGAAAATTAAGAATTTTAGCTTTGACTACCTTTTCAAGTATTTTGGAGAAAACAGACAATAATGAGATCGGTCGGTAATTAGTTGCGAAAGTCTTGTCACCTTTTTTATGCAGAGGACTAACTATCGCCAATTTTAAGCTATTTGGAAAAATGCCTTTTTCCAAGCTAAGATTAAATATATAAGTTATGACATCAACAATGTAAAATACAATTTGCTTAATTAACACGCTGCTGAAATTATCGTACCCTGAACTATTGGTATTTTTTAATCCAAGAATAATTTTTAATATTTCCGAAGCTGGAATAGGAGCCAAAAACGTGCTGTTAAGTTCAATATGCCTATTAGTCTGTTCAATGCTAGAGGAATTTAAAAATCTGTCATTTAAATTCATTGCAATAGTTGAGAAATAATCATTTAAAGTATTAGCAATATTCAATGAATTGTTGGAAATTGTACCATCAGAAGTCAGAATTTCAGTAATAAGGTTATTTGGTTTTTTATTACAAATCAAACCGTTAACAGTTTTCCACTGCATTTTTAACCGACTTCCAAAAAGAAGGAGGTTCTGTGTTTCACTGTAAGGTTTTTTTTTTATGTATGTACACCGATTTCTCAAAAACGGCTCGTTCGATTTGGATGATTTAAATTGTGTTCTATTTGGGTTTATTCACAGAGGGTCCCATAATTTTTTTTATGATGTGAAAAATACCGTTATTCAGAAAATTGGAAAAAACCATATTTTTTATGTTTTTTCGTTGATTTCGTCAAAACATATTAATCTGTTTGTTTGTTGTGGGCAGTATTATATTACTATACTTGTCGAGGTTATCGTAAATAATTTTCTATGACGGATAATGTGTATGCCGTTTGTGCAAAAAATTATAAAACCATAATTAATAGATTGTCACTGATGAAAGTTTTTCCGGTATTTGAAGTTATTACTTTTAAAACGCTTTCTAGCCGACATTTGCTTTATGACTTCACTTAAAATAAAAAAATTAAAAAACCCGTTTTGAAAAGAAGTAGAACCGACTTCAGAAAAAACAAAAGAGGCACAAACAAGTGAAAAATAACTCAATTATGGCTTTTATAGACAAAAATACGTTACATTTTGATTAATTTAATTTAATTATGCTTTACTATAGACAAAAAAATTACGCTATTAAAAAAGTTACTATATTAAAATAGTTACTTTTTAACCGACTTCAAAAAAGCAGGAGGTTCTGTGTTTCACTGTAGGTTTTTTTATATGTAGTACACCGATTTCTCAAAAACGGCTCGTTCGATTTAGATGATTTAAATTTTATTCTATTTGAGTTCATTCCCAGAGGGTCCCATAATTGTTTCTTTGATGTGAAAAATACCGTTATTCAGAAAATTAGAAAAAACCATATTTTTAATGCATTTTAGCTGATTTCGTCAAAACATATTAATCTGTTTGGATATTTTGGGCAGTATTATATTGCTTTACTTGTCAAGGTTATCGTAAATAATTTTCTATCACGGGAAATATGTATGCCGTTTATGCGAAAAATCGCAAAACCATAATTAATAGATTGTCACTGATGAAAGTTTTTCCAGCATTTGAAGTTCTTACTTTTAGAACGCTTTCTAGCCGACATTTGCTTTATGACTACACTAAAAATAAAAAAATAAAAAAACTTTTTAAAAAAAAAGAAAACCGACTTCAGAAAAAACAAAAGAGGCACAAAAAAGTGAAAAATAACTCAATTGTTGCTCTTAGAAACAAAAATACGTTAGATTTTGTTTAATTTTATTTAATTATACCTTACTATAGACAAAAAAATTACGCTATTATACAAAGTTACTATATTAAAATAGTTACTTTTTATTATAATTATTATAGCTATTATAGTTGTTATAATAGTTATTATATTTTAAAAGTTATTTGTAGTACAAAACTGTTCGAAGTCGGTGCCACATTGGCGAAAAACCGACTAATATGTCTCGGGCTTGGCACCGATTTCCAACAGTTTTGTACTACAAATAACTTTTAAAATATAATAACTATTATAACAACTATAATAGCTATAATAATTATAATAAAAAGTAACTATTTTAATATAGTAACTTTGTATAATAGCGTAATTTTTTTGTCTATAGTAAGGTATAATTAAATAAAATTAAACAAAATCTAACGTATTTTTGTTTCTAAGAGCAACAATTGAGTTATTTTTCACTTTTTTGTGCCTCTTTTGTTTTTTCTGAAGTCGGTTCTCTTTTTTTTTAAAAAGTTTTTTAAATTATGTTTATTTTTTTCAAACTTTTTGAGGAAGTATTTATTTTTAGTATCCTCAACTAAATTATTCGTGATTTTAATATATTTTTTAACATACACTTTTAGAGCCGCATTTTTAGGATGTTTGTTTGACGATCTAATTAACTTGTTTTTTTTAGTTATAACTTTTAAAAGTTGATCAGTCATCCAAGGTTTTAACTTTCTCAATTTATTTGGTCTCTCCATAACATTCGTATTGCTTCTCACATAACCATCCAAAATAGAAGAAAAAGTATCAAAAGCTACATCGGGATCAGATTGACTGTAGACATCAATCCAGTCTTCACTCAGAAGTTGTTTTTTTAAATTGCAATAATTAATTCGATTATACGAATTTCTACCAGAGTCAGCACAGTTCTCTAAATTTAATTCACTACATTCCAACATACATATTACAAGTGAATGATCTGTGATTTTAATATCTTTAACTTCTATGTCACATTTAAAATCTAGCTTAGAACTGTATCGATAGAATATATGGTCAATGCATGAACCTGAATTTCTGGTAGCAAGATTGACACCCGAGACCAAACCGTTGGAACACATTAGAAATTCATAGTCATCACTAGCACCTGAGTTATTTAATATGTTAATATTAATATCTCCCAAAACAAACAAGTTTTTAGATGGCGTATTGTTTAACAACGTTTTCAAGTCATTCAGGAAAATACTCGTATGTACAGCTTGTAACCTATAAGCACAAATAAACGTAAAACATTCATCATCCACACGAAAACTAAAGGACAGTATGTCAGCACTAATGAAAGAATGTTGAACAAAAACACAGTTTAAGTTTAAATTTTTCCGTTTATAAATTATTACACCACCCGATGCATAATTATCATTGCAGTTTGAAAACAACTCATAATCATCAAGTAAATATAAGTTAGTCTCATCTGACCTAATCCAAACTTCAGTTCGAAACATGAAATCAGGTTTCGCATTTACCGATTCTAGATAAACTAAAAAGTCATTTAAATTTCTTCTAACACTTCGTATATTTTGCATTACAAAATTAAGCTTAAAACCATTTGCATTAACAGAAAAATTTTCATGAATATTATTATTTGATGACGGTGAGGACATAGATATATCATTGTGAGGATCTTGTAATTCAACACTTGTAAAACTCAACATTATGAATACATAAACACACATATATATACAAATATATATCTATACTTACAGTTAGTTCAATTAGATTAGCTAGAAAATTAAAATTGTTTATTTGAACAACAATTATTTCAATTGTTTATAAATTGTAAATAGACTGTAAATGATATAAGCACACACAAAAAAAACAAATCAATCAAAACAAAAATTAATTAAAATCAATCAAAAATTTATGACATGAAAATAATCGCGACATAAGCAGAAATTTAAGTTGATTTATATAGATGATCAACCGCTAGTTGAAGGTCCTCTAAAGTATTAAATATTATAAAGTCATTTTCTTCACATAATTTAACAGCCACTGTTCCATTCAAAACACGGGTTTGATGAATCTTCCCAGACTTTTTCAATGATAAGGCCAGCTTATGTATTTTGTAATATTCCCTTGTTAGATTTTGTTGAATAAAAATGCGGCCATTGCCCTTGAATCCTCGAATGTTCTCTAGTCGTATTTTTGGGTTTTTGAGAAAACGGCCGAAGTATTGGTCCTTATGAAAAATTGTTGCAAAACGTATAAGCAATGGCTGTTGGGGCTTAGCTGCATCAGCAGAATGTGTTCTTAGACGAAAAATATCAACATCTAGTAATGGGACTGTAGTACCTTCTTCAGCATCACCACTAGTCGCTTTGTATCCAAAATTATATGATAAAGATTGAAAGATATTATGCAGATTTTCATTTGGAACATGGGGGATACCAGTAACTACTAATTCAAAATCCTTACGAAAAGCATCCATATTATTATTAATTTTTTTATCAAGAGAAACTAAATTGTTTTTCAATTCAGATATTTTTCTTTCAGATTCGGTTGCCATTTTAATAATTTCCTCTTTGATATCATTTTTAAATTCGTCTACTATAGAATAAATTTTAGTTGAAAGATCGTCATGAAATTTATCCATTCTTGCGTTGAATTTCAGATCAATATTCTCAATTGAACAGGAAGTTGGAACAGTATGCTGATCACCTAACTCGTTTGAAGCCATTAAATTTGTTTGTAGTCGTGTAGATCGTATTTGCTGATCACCCGAATCATTTGAAGCCATTAAATTTGTTTGCAGTCGTGTGGATCGCATAGATTTACCAGATTTATTATCTTCTACGTGTGTGTTGGCCATTGAAATAACGTAAAGTAACACACAATAGAACTAAAAATTTAAATACAAGCACACAAAACTGTAATTATATATAATGATTTTCTTGAAATTTTGGTAACCTTGTTTATACAATGTTCAAGAAACACTTTTAATTGCACTGGTTTATACAATGTTCAAGAAAGACTTCTAAATTCACAAATTTAACGAGAAGCAACTACCCACTGATTTGCAATCAAAGAACTATGTGACTAAATATTTTAATTTACTGTCAGTCTTCTACGTGTGAGTTAGTGTTGGCCTTTAAAATAACGTAAAGGTAACACATAAAAGAATTAAAAATTTAATTAACAAGCATTCAAAACTGTAATTTTAAAATGTTTTTCTTGAAATATGTAATGTTTTTCTTGAAATTTTGAATACAACGTAATACAATGTTCAAGAACACTATTTATTTTAATTGATAATATAATGATCAAGAAACACTTTCACTTGAAATAACTAACCACCAATTTGCGATTGAAAAACTATTTATTTTAATTAAAATTAATTTAATTTACTGCGAGTCGCGACAGAAAACTCTACTCGAACGCCATCTTGATATCATTGATATATATATATATATATATATATATATATATATATATATATATATATATATATATATATATATATATATATATATGTATATATATATATATATATATATATATATAGAAACGATATGAGATATAACGAAAACGACCGGCACTCTCACGGTCGCATTTGTTGAGCTAGATCAAAAAATTTTGTACATGTGTGTTCTATTAATATCTCGGACGAGTTTGCGAATCAGCAAAATCCGACACGCGGTCAAGGAACTAGAGTATTTTTCTAAAAAAAATTGATTTTTTAAAACCGTTATAACGGCCGTTTGGATACTAATATTTTTAAAAAGTTAACAAATTTAAAATTTTTGGAATCTTTTTTATCAACTTATTTTAAAAATAGACCTCTGCAATTAGAGGTTCCTGAGTGAGTGACTCCAACAAAAAAGTTTGCAAAAAAAAATTTTTTTTGAAACAACCGGCACTCTCACGGTCGCAATATCTTGAAAAAGTTCGTAAATCAGCTAAATCCAACATATGGTTAAGAAACTAGAGGCTTTATACTAGAAAAAAACTAAAATATTTTTAAAAACTTCATAAATTTAGAATCTTTGAAACCTTTTGAATCAGTTTCTTAAAACAAAAGAGACCTCTGCAGTTGGAGGTTTCTGAGTGAGTGGCTCCAACAGAAAAGCTTGTAAAACACAAAATGCGTATGAATCAACCGGCACTCTCACGGTCGCATTTGTGGAGCCAGAACAAAAAGCCTTCCGAAAACATGTGTGTTTTATTAATATCTTGGACCAGTTCGTAAATCAGAAAAATCTGACACATGGTTGAATAGCTAGAGGCTTTATACTAGGAAAAAATTCGTTTTTTTAATCCATTATAACGGCCGTTTGGATACTAATATTTTTAAAAACTTCCTAAATTCAGAATCTGTGGAAACATTTTAATCCGTTTCTTATAAATATAAACCTTAGAGATTTTCGACTTGTTGGCTTCAACAAAAAAGTTTGCAACAATCCATAACTACAATTTCCAAAAACCTTATAACAGTCAATAAAAAAAATAATAAAAAGGTTTGAATAGAAGAAATTAATTTTTTTTCTTAGAAAATAAACTATTCTGATATTTTGCAGTAATTGGACGACATATGATATAGCGTAGGTTTGTGTCATAAATTGTCACACATATGTTCTGTGGTAGATTTGATATTTGTTTGTTACAAAATTGGATAATTAAAGTTTTGCTTCTATATGTAGCTAATTTTCTTTTTAAAATTTGTTCGATATCTGTTTTAAATTAGTTTGTGTTGTTTAAACTAATCTGATACATCAGATTCTACTGGCACACAAAACTGTCTGATCTCGAAATCTACCTATTTCTAGTGGATATACGTGCCGCTTGGAATTTTTTTTTTTAAAAAAATGTGTATTTTTATATGATATGTTTTGATTATTTTAAATATAAAAATGTAAATAAATATATAATGCTTGCTTGGAATACTGATAGATGTGAAATCCAGAATAATTTTAATGATTTTAATTTAAACATTCTGAAATTTTAATTTGCAATGCTACAATAATTGGAAGATACAGAAAAACACAGCTATTTCACAGTTTTAAGTTTTTATTTCTGTCGGCAGTCCCAAGACTGCCCTTTTTTGTGGCGTTGCTCCATGTAGGAGCGTTGACAAGCTAACCAGATTTGAATATTCACCACGAACATTTTTAACAGTGACATAATTGCAGCCGATTTTCTTAAGGTCGTTTATTACGTCGGTCTCTCATTGCAGTCGTGGTCTACCTCGCAGTCGCCCACTCCCTGGGTACTGACGTACGTTTTTTAATTATTCCAGACCATGAATCGGCTCGTAGAGTATGCCCTAACCAAGCAATCCTATTGGAACGGATACAGGCTATTATATCAGGACCGTCAAGAAGGACTCTGATCTCAGTTATGTCGCGTTTTGTATTCTCTGTCGTCTGTCTTAAGTGGACCAAAAATGTAAAGTAAGATCTTTCGCTCACACACAAATAAATGCTATTCATCATTTTGTATGACGGTTCACCTTTGTGACCCATACATCGCAACCAGTCTAATCAATTTCATGTATAACTTGAGTTTGGTAATAGTCATTGGCGTAACTAAGAAATGGTTCCAGGGGGGGCCTGGCCCCGTAATATTGCTGAGTAAAATAATAAAAATTTCGCGTATTTATTTCTTTTTTTAATACATAAGTATGTTAGTATGTGTCTAAATAACTTAAATAATATATTGCACTCTACTAAAATAATATAAATGACAGTCAAGTTGAAAATTAACCTCAAATAGCAACACCCGCCATTTGAGGTTAATTTTCAATTCGACTGTCATTGATATTATTTTACTAGAGTGCAATATATTATTTAAGTTATTTAGACACATACTAGGGTCAAAATAAATAAATCATTAATTAATCATATATAAATTACTAAATTTAAAAATTATTAAATTATTAATATATTAATTATTAAATTATAAAACAGTAAAAGGAAAAAGGGCTTTTTTAAAATGGCTATGTTTCACAAATTAAAATCGTATACAAATGTATACAATCGTATACAAATGTAATGTATTTTTATCAGTATAAAATTTTTATAAAGCCTTACTTAGTACCTTATAAACAAAAAAATTATTAAATAATTATTAAATTTGTTAATTTAATAAAAATGTTTTATTTTCTAACAACTTTTTATAAGATATTATTTAGAAAAAATAATATCAAAATCGGTTAACCCGTTAGAGAATTTAATTTTAAACTTTCCTTGTCTCTAAATTTCTTAACATATTTCGTGCCACCCAGTATCAAAACCAAGGTAAAAATACAATCACGTATTACTTTTTTAATTATTTCAGTTTCAAGAAAACAGAAATGGTCAGGTTCATTTTTTGTTTATTTTATCGGCGTCTGTATTCGATGTTCCATCTGTAGTTATTTAGATAAATGATTTGTTCTTGAAAGCGACGTTGAGTTCGACAAAACTTACGCAGAAGTTGTAAAAAACCATATATGGCAGAGAAAATTAACCACTAATTTTAGCCATTCGAAAATTGTTGCAAAATTTGTGGAAACTGTTTCGGTTAAAACAATATAGGCAAAATCGTAATAATCGTTCAGAAACATATTGCTACTGTAAGTGCTAGTTAGGGATTTTAAGCCTTCATTTTGAATCGCGGGGTTATGAATTCATAAATTTCAAATCCCGGGCGCCCCAGATCCCAAGCTTTAAAATTTGAATCAAACATTTTCAAAATCCAATCAAACTATTTGGTGTAATTTTTTCTTGTCAATAATTGATCTATAATTATGATCCAAAATTTCATAGTTCAATCAGTTTATATGTTTTTTTGTTGTCATAGTTATACAATTTGTTTGAAAAAATAACAAATGTTACTTTACTGCCACCGTAAAAATAAAATAAAAATTGCGTTGCTTTACAGCCGCTTTGATTATAAGTCAAAAAAGTAAGACTTTAACTAACTTCCTAGCGGTAGTAAAGTTAAACTTTATAGCCGTTTGCCGAAAAATAAATATTCAAGAACAAAAACAAAACTTTAATAATATTAAATAAAGAAAAACAAGTTCCTTAAATTTTCAAGTGATTGAAGAAATAGGACTTTAGAAAACATAATTGACGATTTATTTTCAAGCCTATTAGTTACAAATATTATTTCCGGAGGCTGAAACAGCTCGTTCCTATTTCACGCTTATTGGTGGAGTGGACAACCTGTAATCATTCGCTGCAAATGCGGTCATCTAGGGCATATTATGAACGCTTTTCTGAAATATTTTTATTTCGCTGCCAATAGTGGTGAACAGTTTAATATATTTTAAGTAAATGCATTCTGACCAAAACAGTGTTGTATAGGTATTAAACTTGAATTAATACTGCGTTACATATTATTTTTCCAAATTGTTTTCGTTTAATGAATCGACCGGAACAACATCCTCAGTTGCATTGTCGTTGCAATCTGTGCTTGGTGATCGAGTAATGTGAGAAGCTCAATCATCCGTTTAACGTCCATTGTCTGCAACGTTTCCACGACGTTAACATCCAATCCACAAATTGTAGAGCATAAAATTTGCAACAAATTTTACAAGAAACATTTTCTCATGCGCTCAGTCGTTTTTGCGATAGAGGGCGGTGAAGTGGTTTTCTTTTTTTCTTGACTCTAATGCTGCATCAGCTGTTTGGCCACAAAATAAACACATGTTTTATAAATCAAACCCTTCATTCCATTTTTTACGAAGTTCCCTGGTTGATGATAAAGGTTGCTCTTCTTTTAAGTGTCGTTTTGATGCCGCTATCGAATTTTTACTGATGTACACTTTACGACACTCAACATGTACATTCAATGAAGTTAAAATATTTAAAAAGTTTATGTAGCCGTCATTTCAATCGATACTTGCATTTTTTTCAGTTTTCAAGCCACGCATCACATTAACAAAATCACCTTCCGCAAGTGGTTTCTCACAAATAAAACACTAAATAAGCCATAATTTTCAAAATTTTACGTCCGTCATTGCCGAAATCGGAAAAGAGAATAAACGACAATTATTCAAAGTTTAGGTAATATTCACAGATGTTCACGGTTGACCTTTCATTACAGTACATATGGCTTAGCGCTGTGCGCTTCCCGCCTTCTATCGCAAAAACGACTGAGCGCATGAAAAAATGTTTCGATTAAAATTGGTCGCAAATTTTATGCTCTACAATTTGTGTGGTGTATGTTAACGTCATTGGAGCAAAAGAAACCGAGATAATCGTGAAAAACTGTTTTTGGTTACCTTTGCCCTTGAATAACTTACGACGCAGACACGCGATTCTATGAGACTTTTGAGGCAACTTTTACAACGTCATAATTAAGGTATATACGAAAATTCAGCTTATTATCTCTCATTTAGAGGTTGACCCCTTTTTTTATGCTAAAGTGACTCGTAAGTGACTAATAATATAATGAAACGTATTGACTTATATAAAAAAATTTAGACCACATAATAAAATAACGTGTTGAAGCCTTTCTAAAGCGAAATCCTCTAGTGATGTAATTGCCCGTGCTTTCCAGCTAAACAATACACTTTTCTTCCCTAAATTAGGTGTAGTATATGTACCTACTAAACATTGGTTTCTAGAAAAACAATATAAAATTTTTAAACAAACAAAAATCTTAAGAATGTAAATTTTCATATAGTTATGTTACTGTACACAAAAAAATAATAGAAACTTTACAGAAATCTGATAACACAAAATCTGTTTATGATTAGTTATTACGAATGATTGCAATATTTAAATTACTATAGAAATAAAATAACAAAATGTTATGTAAAATATACATAAAATCATAAAGACAGACTGGACATACATCAACTCATATGCATATTTTGCATAAAATGCTTATAAATTTTAAAAATTGGTTTATTCCGATATTTGTGTAAATTTATGTAAAACATTGTTTTATGGGTTTAACTTTTTTGCAATAATTATTAAATATATGATTATCAGTTATGTATAATTGAATATTCAAAATTTTAATTTTGTATAAATAATATAAATAAATAAATAAATTTTAATATTAATTAGACATATAAAACCTAATTAAACATTGAGTTTTTCTTCTTAAGAAAAATTGCAACCCTTCAAAGTTTGAGTTTTTAGATTTCAAAGCATACATAGTTGAAAAAGATATTGCAATTCTTTTTACAAGCTTTGCTCTATGGCTTATTAGAACAAGAGCCAGCGACGGCCAGACCTTCGTTATTTTATAAAAGCTGAAAGCTTCTCTGCGCATATCCCCTACTCAGTTAGGAACGATTAGCGACATATAAAGTTTGGATCATAGTGGCTTTAGCAGGGAGCAGGTACGGTATCAAAGGAGCCTCCAAAGTATCGTAAAAATTTAAAAGCTAATTTTTTTATATATTCTTCGGGATATTAGTAGAAGTCACGTCACGCATTGCCACACTGAAAAAAATATTGAAGTTCATGGCAACCTCATCTCGAAGTTGGCAGTTTATTATTCATGCAAAGAAAAATTATTTGCAAACAATTTCACTGTGATTGGGACAACTACACGATAACATTTTCCTAACAACAGAATGAGGTTTATTTAGAATATAAAGTGATATATCCAATATAACAGTAGTTGAATAAAGATAATAACTATTTCCCTGAAAAAAATTTTCTTTGGCCTTATATCATGAATTTTTCATTTTAAAGTTTAAGTATTTGAGATTAATTGAACTATATTTTATTTTCACATAAATATTTCGTGTGATTGTCTCAACTTCATCGATGTATAATTGTAGAATTGTTGAAACAATTTCGTAGTTTGATTCGCCATATGTGACCGCCCGGTGAGGTTGAGACAATTGCATTTCGATTGGAAATAGGACATGTTTTTCTGTGCAGACAACTACTTTCGTGGCAACTCCCTGCCAGACACCCTTAAACTTTAAAGTTTAAGAGTGTCTGGCAGGGGGTTTCCATGATAGTAAGTGTCTGGCAATGGGTGACGTGACTTCTAATACTATCCTGAAGAATATATAAAAAAAATAGCTTTTATACTTTCACGAAACTTTGGAGGCCCCTTTGGTACCTGCTCCCTGCCAAAGCCACTATGATCCAAACTTCATATGTCGCTAATCGTTCCTACCTGAGTATACAACTTTTTTGATAAAAATAATGATTGGTTTCCTTCTTTTCTTGTTCGTTCATTAAAATAGAAATCCATTTCAGACATAGTTTTCTCTCTAAGATTTCTAAGCACTCAGTCAATGTTTTAGAAAGAGTAGATTGACCAACAACTATATTAAAATCATTGGCCACACCTTGTTGATAACCTCCTTCTGCAAAAAATCGAAGTCAAGTGGCTAGTTTTGTTTTAGGTGTTAAACTTGAAGATCCTTCAGCTAGTGGCAGATCAAGTGACAAAACATTCAATATGTAACTAAACGCATTTTTTCAGATGCGGAAGTTTTTTTTAAACCTTAAACAAAGAACGTTATATTCATTATATTTCTTTTTTTGGATTGTATCCTTTTATTTCACTCATAGGTATTAGAACACCTCCACTGGCTCTAAAATTGTATGGATTGCAAAAAGTTTCATAATTTGCACCATAATTTTTTAGATTCAGTTCTTATATTATTCTTGATGGGAGATTTTCCATCGGGGTGATGTTATATCACAAATAATTTACTGAATTAATTGTTGATCATGTGTCAATAGACACAAGTGAAGACTAGTCATCTTCTTCTCACAGATACAATTTTGTTATTCAATACTAGAAAATCTAGAGTATAACAAAACAATGATCACCAGAGAAATTAATTGACTAAACCTGAATTTATTAAATGTATGTTTATGTAAATTTTTTGTTTTTACACTTCGCTAGAGTTGTAACCTAATTTTTGGTTTATAATCATTAGCGTTAACATTTTTTGGTAGAGTTTATCTAGTCGGCTAGCCCTGATGAGAATGATAAACTTTTTTAAAGTTTAAAAATTTTCTCATTGGTTCGAAACTAGATCGCTCTAAAATTGTATGGATTGCAAAAAGTTTCATAATTTGCACCATAATTTTTTAGATTCAGTTCTTATATTATTCTTGATGGGAGATTTTCCATCGGGGTGATGTTATATCACAAATAATTTACTGAAATAAAATATAATGAATTTAAATTCTCACTCAAGTCGTTCCGATAAAATAACTGATTTTTTTCAAAGAACATTATGCTAGATATATTACAAACAAATTTTAAAATGCTTACGCTTCATCAGTCATATCCAATATATCCGCCGAATCTCTTAAAAAATGTCTTTCGTTCCTCAAAATATTTTGTTGCTGCTGATACATCAACAAATAAATTGGATACATCTCCACTATAAAACAATTTAACTTATTTAATTCAAAGATCCTTTTGAAAATATTTTGTTTAAACTCACCAAAATGTCACTTTTGTTTAATTAAATGTTTTGTTGTAATTTATTTTGTATAGTACATAAACACTCACATATAATTATAATACTTTCTGTCGAATTATAAGATCAATTTCACGAAGATTCAACAACGTTTTGACTTGACCGCTTTTAATTTTGATTATTTTTTGTTTATAGATTGTCTTTCATAAATAAAAAATACAAGTTCTCTTAGAATTTTTTTTTTCGACCAGGGGTCTTCACAGGGTGCCCCTCAATTTTTTGTTATTTTGTGATGTGAGTGCATTTTACGAGCGATTGTAGAAAAACTACTCAATCGATTTTCATAAATGATATGTCGTTGAATAGGTCTTAGAACAAAGTTTTTAAAAATGTACACTGTTAATTTTTTGAAATAATTTTTAACGGTGTAACATAAGAAAAAAACGGTGTAATTGAAAAAAATATGGCATAGCCTCTTTTTTTTTTTAAACAAAATTGAAGCTTATTTCATATCTAACAACTTGTGAAAGTTTAGGACACGCTTTATTTTTTGTTCTAAAGATAAAATTCGTTGTGCATATGACTGTCGGGAATCAGTTTTTTTTTGTTCTGAAGGAAAATTATAAAAATGGCGTTATAAACTAAGAGATTTTTTTTATGTTAAATATCAAATATTTTATTATTAGATGAACTTTTTAAAATATTATAAAAATTATATATGTAGTACAATATATAAAATAAATACAATTGTTAAAAATGATTTACTTATTTTACAAACAGAAGTTTCTTTTGAATAGAAAAGCACTTCTGCAATTATTTTCTTTGTGTTAGATGACATAAAAAATGATATGTTTATTTATCACTTTTAGTAATCACTTGTCACTCTTATAAAAAATAATTTGACAGTCTTGACTGCAAACAAAAAAGCCGTATAAACAACTAAATCTATTTAGGAACTTTTGACTGGAGAAGTATTATGTTTGTATTATGTTATTATGGAATCATAAAGTAAAAGATTGTTTTTCAACATTAAATTACAAATATTTTATTATTGAATAAACTTTTTAAAATATCATACAAATTATATATGTGTAAATAAATATAGTTATTAAAAATTATTTACTTATTTTACATTCAAAAGTTTCTTTGAGTTGGAAAACATTTTTGCATTTGTTGTCTTAGTATCTACTGGTACAAAAGAATGAAATTTTTGAGTTCCACTTATAGTAATCGCATTTTTATATCGATTTTGTAATTTTTCTTTTGTTAATTGATATTCATTTTTATCGGCGTATCCAAAGTTCATGGTAGATTCCCATTTTAAAGCCCATTCGAAAAGTTTTTTTGGTGTTTGAATAAAATCCCTGCTCCCCATACTGTAACGGTGTGCAGCACGCTTCAGTCTACCACCAATTCCATCACAAAGTCCCTTTCCATGGCTGGTAGCATGAAAATGCCATTCAGCATCAACCTTAAAGTCTTCTTTATGGTGGCATAAGTTAATTAGGTTATGTTTATTTTTGTATTGAGAAGGTGCACCGTCAGTGTTTTAAATTATTTTCGTAATATTAGAATTTATATGCGTTTTGATGAATTCAATAAGTTTTGTAATGAAAAGATGGACTGTAGTACTGTTGTGATCGTTTATATCCGAAATGAGTATAAAACTTCGGTGCTGTATATATTCACTTGTGGCACTTTTAAAATAAATGACAAATGGATGAATAGTAGCTTGTGAATTATTATAATAATAGCCTTGAACCGCATTCTGAATTATGAAGCCGTAGTTTTCAGAAAAATCCCCTTGAACGAAGCACTCTCCTGCTTCTAATTTTTTTTTTTCCTCAATGAATGTAGATTGCTGTTTTGCTATAAAGTTGTGTGGTATCAAAATTTGTAAACGGCAAATAAATTTTTTCATAAATTCTTCTACAGTTTCTATTAAAGTATCCAAATTGCATCGATCAGTGGTATTCCATTGTTGATATTTGACTTGAAGGATTCCTTTAACGTCAAAATCATTTAGTAATTTTTCTTTCAGTTGTTGAAGTTTTTTTGAACATTCATTGCACTTCAAATTATGACAATCTTTTGTTAATTTACCACATGAAACAAATTCAATTAATGTTTTATAATTTTGGAAAGCAGCATCAGTAATTCAAGACATCTTAGAGTGTTGAATCATTAGTTTCATATTTTGATGTATGGTACACACGCACACATTATGAACTCCTTGGGATAATTTTATACATTCTTGTGGTCGAAGGGACGTGAATTTAGTAAATCCTATTTTCACATCAGGAAACTTATTTTTAAACTCCACATAAGCGAACATGAACGAATAAAGCCCGCCCGGAGAGACTCTGCCATAAATGTAAATGATAGCCTGAAAGTTTCCAATTGGGGTGACTGAAATATGTTCAATTTTAACTCAAACAAAACATGACTATTGATTGTTGCCAGATCAACGACCGAGTTTGCCATAGATATTTCGATTACTGTGTTTCGATTAAAATGTCGCAAAATTTTGCTGAACTTGACTGAAATTGCTTTTTAAAAAGTTCATTTAATAATAAAATATTTGATATTTAACATAAAAAAAAGTTTATAACGCCATTTTTATAATTTTCCTTCAGAACAAAAAAAAATGATTCCCGACAGTCATATGCACAACGAATTTTATCTTTAAAACAAAAAATATAGCTTATCCTAAACTTTCACAAGTTGTTAGATATAAAATAAGCTTCAATTTTGTTTTAAAAAAAAAAAAAAAAGCCTATGCCATCTTTTTTTCAATTACACCGTTTTTTTCTTATGTTACACCGTTAAAAATTATTTCAAAAAATTAACAGTGTACATTTTTAAAAACTTTGTTCTAATACCTATTCAACGACATATCATTTATGAAAATCGATTCAGTAGTTTTTCTACAATCGCTCGTCAAAATGCACTCACATCACAAAATAACAAAAAATTGAGGGGCACCCTGTGAAGACCCCTTGTCGAAAAAAAAAAATCTAAGAGAACCTGTATTTTTTATTTATGGAAGACTATCCATAAACAAAAAATAATCAAAATTAAAAGGGGTCAAGTCAACATTTCAAAAAATTTGCCGAACTTGCGTGAAATTGCTCATAAATAAATAATTTTAATTAATAAGTTTTAAAATAAAGCACAAATGACTTTACTACAGTTTTCAGAAATCAAAAGATTTTTGACAGTTTTTTTTTGCATTTTGTATTTCTGACATTTCATTTTATTTTCAGAACGTGTTATTTTTGTTTTGTTGATGCGTCAAAAACTATTCGATACGAAGTATTTCGGAATACCAATTATTTTGAATATCGAATCGAACGCGTTGAGTTTAATTCAAATACTTAGTATTTAGGAATAGGGGTGAATATCTGAAATTTAAATGTATCTGAAATTTAAATGTATGTATTTAAATTAAAACTTCCTGTATTAATCAGAAGTAAACCGAAAGTGATTTTACTTCAAAACATCAAATTCTTTATAAATTATAGTTTTCTAAAACATCCAGATATTTACCAAATATTTTTATTAGTGAAGATGTTTTGCATTAAATTTCCGGACAGTACTATTAAGTGAATTCATAGGATGGGTAATATTTCTATTATAGCTAATATCCTAAGTCACGAGTGTGTAGTCACGAGGCAAATATACTCTTAAAGTGTGCTGTGCTTAGTGTAGTATAAAGCAGAACAAAACTACATTCCATTCCAACTGGTGCTTGTTGAGAATCTAAAAAACATGTTGTTTTCCAGACAAAACTAAGAAAATGAAAGTTTCACGCCTATAGTGAAAATTTGTTCGGATGAATCTAAACTCGCGCAAAGGTATGGGGTGTTGAAATAAATTTTCATAGAGCTCTTAATCATCATTCTTTCCTTGTGTTTGCCAGAGCAACTGTTAGAAATCGTCAGGCTGACAAATAGGTCAAGGTTAAATCCAGAAGATCTAATACCGTTGCTTAGGTGGAATATCGTTAGATGGTAGAAGTTATCTGTTACTATATCAAAGAGGGGCAAAAATAAACTTGACTTCTTACTAATGACTTTTGCTACAACTTTTGGGTTGAGGTCGAGGAGAAAAAAGTGTTCCTGTCCAGCGCCCGCACTTTAAAAATATGACAATAGCCATTGCAACCGAAATTTATCGTACCCGTAAAGTCCTTATTACATATTAACAGTTAATATCCAAATAAACAACCAAGCATAATTATATATCGTTTGCCACAATATACCATTTCTAAAACATTTTATTTATTTTTCTTAATTTTATCTCAATATAACATAGTTATGTTCATAAATTTCAATTTAACTAGCTGCACGTGTGTAGATAAAATAAATTTTAATTGCAATTAGCTTCTATGAAGTTTTAAAAGGATTTAAAAACTTAACAGCAGCAAAAATTTCTTTGATTTTTCTATTTCATTTTTCTATTTACTTATGAATTGAGAAAAAAAGTGGTTAAGACGATTAAAATTTTTGTTTTTCAATTACATTCAAAATTGAAACTAAACTTTTTTTAAAATAATCTGGTTTAGAATTTTTTATGTAATGGTCTTATGATATCTTATAAGAGTAAGTTCTTTTTGCTTTAATGTTGGGTAATTAAATTTAATTTTAGGGTAAAAGAAATAAATCAAATAATGTATTGGCAAAAATTCGAATGAGGCAAATTATGAAAAAAACAAAAGAAGCTAATACTCAATCTCCATACCAAATAGTTAGAAGGTAAGTTATGTCATAATAATAAACAACAAGTTTCCATTTCAATTTTCAATATCGTTTATTAATAAAAGAACTTATTAATTAATAATTAATAAAAGAGGAAGAGAAAAAATAATTAAAAATTAATAATTAAGAAGAGAATAAATAATTAATAAGAGAACTTATTGTTGAATGATTTAACACTTACTGCTAAAACCACTCCTAGCAAATCAATTATGCTCATTTTAGCAATGTGTTTGATGGATTGTGTTATGTTTTTATTATTTTTTAAAAATTCCTATATATATATATATATATATATATATATATATATATATATATATATATATATATATATATATATATATATATATATATATATATATATATATATATATATATATATATATATATATATATATATATATATATATATATATATATATATATATATATATATATATATATATATATATATATATATATATATATATATATATATATATATATATATATATATATATATATATATATATATATATATATATATATATATATAGATATATATATATATATATATATATATATATATATATATATATAAATATATATATATATATATATATATATATATATATATATATATATATATATATATATATATATATATACGGGTAGTTCTACTCACGAAGGAAGAAAATGGAGCTAATTACGGCACGACATGTTTTTTGCGTATAAGTTCTGGCAACTAGTTTGAGTTAAAGTTGATGACGTTCTTTCAACTTTTCTTTTCTTTTTCAACAAAATAAACAAAAAAAAAAAAAAAAAAAAACAAAAAAAAAAATAAATACAAGAGTCAAGATTAAAAAATATCCTTCTTAATCCTAAATTAACTCAAAACTATCTCAATATTATCTCAAAATACGAAATAAGCATTTATCTAAGTCTGCCCGCTTTTAAATCTTCCAGGGGGCTGAGAACAGGGGACTGATAATTTATCAGTATTTCGCTTAAAAATGACAAAATTACGTCTAAAAAAAAATAAACGGATTATATACCAAGGCAATTCATATTCACGACGTATAAAATTACAAAATTACCTTTAATTAAAATAGTTTTTACGAAAATACTTGTCAGGGGACTGATAATTTGACTGGACAACACAAGATCTTGCTACTAATGATGACAGTTTTTAATGATAAAACCACGGACTAAGTAAAACACTTGCAATATCATATTTATTGAACTTTATTTAATTCCTGTGACGAGCGATAACTTGATAGAAATATGAATTTTCAATATTTTCAATGTGTTTTGATCAGGCAGGAGAATAATAACAAATTGGTGGAACAAACTTTAATAGGATATATCTTATATAAAATATAGAGTAATGTTATGATTATTTACACATTATTAAAGCATCATTATTCAAAATTATTATTATAGAGTAAATTTGTCTCTTCTACACACTTAGAATCATTGATTATTTAGTTTACCAGCTTTGAGTTTCAGGGTGGGACACGCCGGGGGACTGATAATTTGACGTTTTGAATAATTTTTTTCCTAAGACATATATTTCGAAACGGGTTTATTTTGGGTGACCAGCTAGACATATTTAAGTTTTACAAAGTTCAAGTGAAAAAAAATTTTTTTTTCATATTAATATACGAAATAAACAGAGCCGTCCAAAATTCCTATGTTTGTAGAACTACCCATATATATGAATATATCAAACAAAAAACAACATTAAAACGCCATTGTTTCACAGAGCTTGGAAACCTGTTCTAGTCTTTTAGATCTAGACAGTTACCAATTTACAGTTATAAGTTGCATTTTACAGAATCTACTTAGTTCCTTAACAGAAGAGCAATCATATCTACACTGTTCCTTAAATAACTTAAATCATGATTAACGAAATAAAATTTATAGAGAAAACTCTTTATAACTGCATAAGTGGTAGATTACAATGCTTAATCTATGAAAATCAAAATTGTTGTTTCTAAAATCTGCAGGAGCAAAATCGTTCTCTTTTCATTTAATGCATCCTCTGGATGTATTTTTATAAATAAATAATTAAAGTCAACAAAATTTCAATGTTTGAATGATATTGCGTTTATTTAATCTTAATGGAAAAACAACAAACATACCATCTTAGAAAACTTTTATTCATGTAAAAGTGAAAAGCCCTTTAGAAGACGATTTAAGTACAACAAAACTATTCTGAGCCGTGATTGACATAAAAACAATATATGTTCATTCTGTTAAGCGATATCGACGTCTCATCTGTAAAACTATTTTACCCCTTACATCCTATTGACATGCTCTAATCGATATTCTCCCTACCAGCAATACTAAATATCTCCACATGCTTAAATCTATAAAACAAGAATATATTTTCATTTCTAAATAACATTTGTGAAATTACCTGTCGTATATTGACTTTTTTTATATTTCTGTTTTTGACACTTGGTTTCACTTTAGAGTGCTACTAAACAGAAAATAATTTTAATCTTTTTCACATGTCATGACACTTTATATTTTTAAAATAAAATAAAATAGTTTGCCATTTACAGAAATAATACAATACAAAATTTTCTTCGTGAAAAGCTATTGTAGATGATTTATAAAGTTTTAAAATTTTAAAAGTATTAAAGCCTTGTAGTAGAGTAAAACAATTTTTTTTAATGCCAACTTAGATACAATTTGACTACATTTGGATTGTTAGACATGATAGTCAAGCAAAAAATAAGACAAGCAAGATATTCTTAGACACATTATGATTACTTAATGATTGTATTAATCTTGCACGGAGAATAGTATTTTCTTCTATGAGTTTAGAATTATGGCAATTCTTCACGAGGATAAAGTTTACGGAAGGAGCGTAGCATGTGGAGTGAATCATCTGAGTGAAGAATTGCCATAATACCATGCGAAAAAAAGATGCTATTTTATCCACGACTGCAAAATATTCTTTATAATTTCCAGTTTTCCTGCTAAACCTATTATCAACCATAATAAATATTCTGAATTAATCACGGAAATTACTTCGGTTTTGAAAAATCCTAACTATTGCATTCATGAGCCAAAAGTGAAATTCATACCCCCACTTTTTTGCATTTCTCGACGTTTTAGAACCTACTGATTCTAAAAAAGCAAAAAAAGTGCATGTCCGGCCGTCACAACTGACGAAATCTAGAAAACGGCTGGAGGGATTTCAAAAATTTTTGTTTCTAAAAATAGGTATACTCAATGGAAAGAGCTGAAAGGACGATGTGTTCGATAGCTGTCTCGAAAGTGTGTCAAAAAATCGTCAAGTGTGTGTGCAAATTTGCATATTTTTTGGTTAAAAAACGTTCATTTTAAGCGATTACG